>JACM01007600.1:0-12246 GCA_000787095.1 Periophthalmodon schlosseri
CATATCACGTAATTTCATGATAATTTTTAGTTTTAACATGAAACTATCACGTAATTTCATGAAACCATCATGTGATTTTGAGATAGTATCATGCAAAACGTGATACTGCTGCTGTTTTTTAGTTCAGATTTGGCAGTTGTACGATGATATTAAATTGTACAGATTGTAAAATTACAAATTCTGCGATAAAGAATAAACTCTTCTGAGTCTGATGGCAACGATAAATCTGTGATCGTCTGTTCAAGTCTTGAGGAAAAAAAAAAACGAGCGGGCGCAGGCAGAAAGAGAGAGGGCGCTGGAGGGTAAACAGTGCACAGAGACACCAACATCAGGCGCTGTCAGAAACATGTGCGCTCTGTCACAGGTTTTGTGCTCACTTTCACATTTTCACCACTCACTTTTAGTTACTGCGCCCACGATTTCTGTGCCCTGTCCGTGTTCATATTGTCTACGCGCCCTCAACTTAAAGATCAAGTGACGTCATACTTTTACACACAAAATGCCTTATTTATTTGAAAATGTAACAACCATTATAACAGTTTAACTGCCTAGTTTCTGAGGCAGCAGTCACAGCATCAGGTCAGAGGTTCCATCCCAGCTCTTATTGTGTCCTTGGGCAAGACACTTCACCCAACTTGCCTGTGGAAGATTGTGGTTATTTTTTAGTGTTTTACTTTCTCTTTTGGTTAATTATTTTCATGACATCCTCTGAGGTGACACTTTTCATAGTTGAGTGTTTTTCTTCAGAATCCAGAGCTGGTCCAGACACACCCGGCTCTATCATTCAAAGAGCAGATTATAGTAAACAGTCATGAGGCCACAGGTTCATTCTGAGGAAGTCAGTGCCACACACACACACACACACTCACGCACACACAGACACACACACACAGACACTCACACACACTCACTCACACACACACACACACATACAGACACACACACAGACACACACGCACACGCACACACACACACACACACCACAAACACACACCACAAACACACCACAAACACACACCACAAACACACACACAAACACACACCACAAACACACACCCACACACACACACACTCGGATACAGGAAGTGACTCAAGAAGAGACTACTATGACAATTTACGTAAGTTCTGATCTGAACTTCACATAAATTGTAATTGTAGGTTGAGTAATGCTCTACATAGTACTTCTTACACCTGCTTAGTCCGTGTGGTTTAGAATCCTCAGATTTGGCACTTCAGTTTTAATCTGTTTAACCCTTATATCCTTGAGTTGATCAGGTTGGTCAGTTCACCTTCCACATACAAATCCCTTTCTCCAACTGAATGCACTAAATGTACTTTGTTTTCACAAGTTAGTTTGTAATGTTTTCAGCACGTTTCACAAACTGAAGCAGAACCAGCGCCACACTCAGAGAACCGCAGTGTCACCGTTTTAAATACTCATAGAGGACAGTGTTTTCTTCATCTGGACCAGAGCGGACACGTCACAGCTGCCCGTCTGTGCTGTACGTGCCCGCGCGTGTGTGGGTGACGCTGCAGTGGAGTAGTGGGACCGGAAGCACAGATGTGATCAGAGGCGGCACTGCAGAAGTGAAAGTGTCTTATAAGTGAGTGTGTCCCTCCGCGCGCTCACACTCATCATCATCATCACGGTGTAAACATGATCCTGCTCCCGCTGCTCTGCCTCCTGTCTCCGGGCTTTGGACCAGCGTCTGCGCAAGAGATCAGTAAGAAAACTACACGATACTTACTGGCTCATATCTGACAGTTTTTTGTTTGTTTCGCGTATCTGTGCTGTTTCGGCACCTGCATCACAGGATTCGCCCAGTGATTTTAGACATGAAGCCTGTTTCACATTAGGTTGTTTTACTGCGAAGGCTATTATTGATGAAAGTGTGCACCTGCTCGTGCACAGCGTCTTATTGCGCTCATATAGGCTGTGACGTCATTAGGTGTGTCTCATAACTTTAGCCTGTATGGATGCTCAGGCCTTTGTAGGCTCCATATATATTATGTGGATTTAGTGACCTCTAGTGGCGATAGCCTCCATCGTCTTGTGCAGCAGTGGTGCATGAAAAACATCCACAACCTGATTCTTCCTTTGGAGGAGGTCTCACTATAGGCTATGGTTAATTAAAGTAGACCTACAAAAAACAAAAATGTTCTAACTATAGCCTATTGATGAAAGTACTTGGCCAGTTTTCTGCTTAAATGTTGTTCTTCTATGTGTGTTAATTATCCCACTATTTCCAGTTTCTTTTGTATCCTCCATCTCTCTGTGATATTTCTAGACTTGTCAGTTTAAAAATATTGTCTATACCTGATACTTGTTGTGTTGTGTGTTGTAGGTCCTGGTGTAGTCACTGTGTCAGAAGGTGCAGATGCTCTTCTCCCTTGTGCTCTGGGCCCTGGACAAGACAAGTTTGACTGGAGAAAAGACGACGGAGCAGAGAAGAAGGAGGTGTTTATGTATAAGAGAGGCTTATACTACGGCCAGGGCCTCGACGGTCAAAGTGAACAGTTCAGAGGTCGTGTTGTGTTCTTTAAAGATGAACTCACATCTGGAAATAGCTCCATAAAGATCCAAAACACACGTTTGGAGGACAATGGCACATACAGCTGTGTGTTATTTAAGACAAACACCAATGAAGTTGAAAAGGAGATTACCATTAGACTCAATGTTGGTGAGTATTTAACACAGTCATTCAAATAAACTTGGTTTTACAGCTTCTGTTTAGCTTCAGTGTGTCTGCTTTTTGTCTGTCGTGTGGTGTGTGCTGTTTTAGTTTGCATTTGCATCGTCTTCATTTATTTGCTCCTCAGTATTTTCTGTTGCCATTTAATACATAAAAGACAAGGTCCTCAGACTAAAACCTGCTCAGATCCAGGTGCACCACATGCTGTGCTACAGGTAAAGTTGACTCAAGTGTTCACTGAGGACCACACTTGGACTGTACAGTCAGGGACATGAAATACTTGTACTCATCTTTGTTTTATCACACAATTATTAACACCTTTCAACATGTTTTTTATTTCTGTCTTACAGTTGGTGATTTAATCTTATAACACTTATTGTAATAAATGACAGATTGTAATTTTCTCTTCACAAATGCCATTAACTGTTGATACAGTGAGTCCTACTGATACTTAACAACATGTGAAGCCTTTATTGAAAACAAAACATGTTTGTAATTTATGGAGATGTTGGGTTGTGAGTCAGGCTTAAACACTGATGTGGTTGTCAAGGTTCAGAGACACATAAAAATGTTAAAACTGTATTCAGCATAATCCAAAATCTGAAGTCAAAATGAAGCGTGTCTTTCATATTGTGCAATAGGTCCCTGTAATTACAAACATGACCTTTTCTGTCTTTACCACACGTCTCTCAAAGTTTCAGACAAAAAGAAAAAGTTTACTTGACCAAATAGATTTATTTAAAATCATACATAATTACTTATTGTGTTGATATGTTTTCAAAAAACAGTTGCTTAAAAGAATGAACGTAGGCCCTTTTACAGTAATTCGACTACAGTGTTAAATCAATTGTTATAATTATATGTTATTTCATAAAATAGACCCACATCCACACGTTTTCACAGTAAGTACAAACCACTTACTAAGAGTTTGGTTCATAGTTTGAAAAATGTTTTGGGTTTTTTTGTTTGTTTTTTTGTTTCCCCCATGTGTCTGGTTTGGTTCTCGTGCTCCTCGTTGAGCGCTAATTGAACGGCACATTTTCACAGGTTTGTAAGCACAGCCCACTTGCTAAGAGCTAAGTTTATAGTTTGAATTTTTATTTTTTGTTTCCTCCATGTCTCTGGTTTGCTTGTTGTGCTCCTCGTTGAGCGCTAATTGAACGCTCCACTTCTATATTTGGTCTAAAAGGTGGATCCGTAAGAGTCTGGTTCAGTTTGGACGGTGAGACTCCCCATTGGCTGGACCCAGCTGTCAATCAAACACTTGCGTCGCTCCTGTGAAGAGCAGCTGCTGTGATTGGCTCATAGAGTTATGAAGTTCTCTAGTTTGGGTCCAGTGCGTCCTAGAAACATGCTGATTGGTTCATTTTGTTCCGGGGAGGTGACGAGAACAGTTATAGTAAACATCATTGGTCGAACTTGTCCGCCCATTAATTTAGTCAGTTTGGCGACGCACCACGTTTTCTCCAAATTTAATTTAATCCGCGCATCACTTCTTTGGATTTTCAATTGACTTGATGTTGTCTAAAATTTTGATTTAAACCAGACAAGTCTTTCTAATGCGCAGTCGCAGACTTCCGTCGTGACGTCATATTGACCGTGCGATATTCGGCTCTGGAGGTGAACTTTTTATGTCACAACCACAGGACGAGACGGAGCTGTTTATTAGACTCATTTACACATTTAAATCAACAGAAACTTGGTTAAGATATTAAGAAAAAAATATGTTGATGTATTTTTTTCAGTTAGTTTGACCATCCTTAATAGACAGTTAAATGTAGAGTTAAAATAAGCATATTTCTATGTTTGTTTTAGTTTGATTTAAGTAAGGCCGCCTGCATTCTGCTGTACACAACAGGTTAAAGATTAGAGAGAACGTCGATGGTGAGTAGCCTCCTGAAAACATCAACATGAGAAATGTTTGTGACTGACAGCAATTTGAATCATATTTTCATTTACTATAGGCCTAAACAGACTAGGTTAGGTTGGATTCAGGTGATAAACTCGGGATAAACTCAGGTGATGAACTCTGAATGTAACTGTTTTAAATGAAGTTGTTAATGCAGTTTATGGTTTGTGGTTAGTAGCTCTGTAATCACAGGGTTTATCCATAATATAAAACAAAAAAAAAACTGGCACAAACTGAAAGACCTTCTCTGACAGAACAAATGTATTTATTTAACGTAGTACTATTGTCTGAAAGGACTTTAAGAGGCCACGAGATTCATATGGCAAGTTTGTGAACCAAAATCTCAACTAATGATGATCTAGTTTAGCATTTACAAACTTACTTATACTGTACTTATTAACAAACTTTGTCTATTCCACTGAGTTTGACCTTAGCCTCCATTTGAGATTATGACAGCACATTAGAACTAAAACCTTTTCTATATTTTCAACCAAGCTTTTTAAGCAGAACTATTATGCTGTTGAATTCACCTGAAGGTCGTCAACTAAAACAGGCCTCCTGCCAGAATGAAACCACTGATTTAGACTGAAAAGTTAAAACTCTCTCATTAATTAACCAGTTGTGTCCCACACAAAGGCAAATCATCACCAAATGCACTGACTTTGTAGCACATTGTGAATCTGAGTATATTTGTAAACTTTCAGAATGTTTTACAAGTTTTAAAATAAGTGCTGTGGTTTCTTCTTATACCTGGGCAGATGTCACAAATTGCAACACCTTCCTGTGGAGCGATTTTTACAGAAATTGGTAGGATGATCAGCACCAGTGAAAATTACTTTATTAAAAAATACAAAATTGTCAGAAAATTCCACTCTGTACCGTACCCCTTATTAAAAAAAATCAACATTTACTTTATACTGTTTTGCCCATAGGAACAGAAACATCCTCCACTGTATTCCTCTGTCACTGAAATAAATTAACATTATGGGGAGAAAAGTTTGAATTATTTAATCTTGGCAGAAAATTCCTTAGTGTTCTTGTGATCTAAAAAGTCAGTGAGACACACATCCAATTTCTTTTGCCTGTACAATCGCAAACTTCTGTTCTAACCCAATAGGAGCCAAAGCTGAGCACCATTATGGGCAGATTGAAACACTTGTGTTGTCTGATCATGTTAAGCCTCAATCATCAGTTGTGCTGAAGGGGGCGATGGCAGGGGCTGTTATTATTATTACTTAATTATACTTTTGACCTTATACTGTTGATAACAAAGACAGTGTTTAGTTTCAGTGTATTTTTATGTGCTGAAATGGCAAATGCATTTTTATTCTTTGTTTTTCACTTGCATCTTCTCTCATAGGGGCAGCTCTTACGCCATATATCCAGACGATTCAGGATGAAAATACCTGGAGGTTGCTGGTGTGTAAAACTAAAGGTCTCCCTAAACCTGAGGTGGAATGGACAGACAGTGCTGGAAATCTGCTCTCATCTGAAGATAAACATGAAACATGGAGTAAAGACCCTTCAGGACGATTTGATGTGGAACTTGAATTGAATGTGACCAGGAGTGACGACTACACCTGTGTGGCAACTCAGAGAGAGATTCACCATCAGATTAACAACACACTGCCAGTGAGAATTCAAGGTGAGAGTTATTGTTAAGGTGTAACAACGAGTGAACCTTCAGCTGTAGAAAAACACCAATATTTACAAAATACAGACGGAAACAACTATTTTATGTTAATCTAATTATTTCAGATTTTGTGGGAAGGAAAAGACACTATTCTGCCTTGTTCTCTGGAATCTAGAAAAAATATTCAGAGGTTTAGCTGGAGCAAAGATCATAAGGAGGTGTTTTTCTGTGTTAAGAAAACATACATTGCTCTGATTTTGGAAATTGGACACTTTTTTCTTAGGTTTTCTATTCAGGTCTGGTGATCGCTTGGGGCTTTTTCACGTTTTGGCTTTTTTTCTCTGAAACCAACATTACAATTTCCATGACTATGTGTTTGTGAACAACCTGCCACCATGATGTAGTTAATGTGCACTACCATTTGATCTCACTTCAGTTTTAGTCTCATTTGACCAGGCCATAGTCTCCCAGTAGATGGATCGATAGAAAGATAGAAACCTTATTAATCCTGAAGGAATGTTTAAAGTGTCCAACTTCAGGTTCAAAGTGCTCGTGAGGTTAGAGAGTTGTGCAGTATGATGGCTCAGGGGACAAAGGACTTTCTCAGTCTGTCTGTGGAGTAACGCTGGGACAGCAGTCTGCTGCTGAACATGCTCCTCTGGGTGAAGGCCTCATGTCGGGGGTGTGAGGCATTGTCCATGATCGTCCTAAATCTGGACAGTGTTCTCTGCTCTGCCACCTCTTCCACTGGAGCAGCTTCAGCCCCACCTCCGAGCCAGTCTTCTTGATGATCTTGTTCAGACGGTTGATGTTCCTTTTAGTAGTGCTGCTCTACAGTCACAGCTAGTGCTCTGCTGTGGTGTCACAGCATACAGACCGTCTGGTAGAACATGTTCAGGAGCTTTGTGCAGATGTTGAAAGATGCCAGCAAACACAGGAAGTACAGCCTGGTCTGACTCTTCCTGTGGAGCAGGTTGGTGTTTTTGCTCCAGTCCAGTTTGTTATCAGTACGACTCCCAGGTACTTTTAGGACGTGGCAGTCTCCACCTTCTCACCCTCTATATAGATAGGTTGGGGGGAAGGCGACATCTTCTGAAGTCTAGGATCATCTCCTCCGTCTTCTGTACATTTAGCTGTAGCTGTTTCTCTTTGGTCCAGCTAACAAAACCATGCACCAGCTGCCTGTACTCCCCCTCTTCCTCCTCTCTGATGTGAGCCACAATCACTGTATCATCCAAAACTTCTGCATGTGGCAGGCCTCAGTGTTATGGTGGAAGGAGGCTGTATACAGTGTGCATAGAAACAGTGAGAGCACTGTGCTTTGGGGTGCACCTACACAGCAGCAGAGGGCGCTCAAGATTAGACTTTGTATAATTTTGAATAGTTGTACCTCAAATATACTTTATTGTCCCAAAGGTAAATTTGTCTTGGACAAAGTGCTGAACATCAGCACAACATACAACACACAATAAAGACAAGACAAACATGACACATGTCAATATTACACACACAGAGTTCATCATGGGCACTGCCTTGAGCTAAAATAAGTCACCTGCTGATCTTTCTGAAGCCTTCCACAAGCTTCTTGTGCTCTTGGACAACTCTTCTGATTCTTTATTTCCCCAATAAGTTTCCATGGGTCATTTCACATTATTGCATAGAACATCATTTATGAGTCAATGGCTTGATTTTTTTTGTATGTGTGGAGGGTTATTACCAGTATCTGGAGGAAAAAGTCCTGTCAGTAACATCTTTGGATTTTTACATTTTCAACAAAAAGCAGTTGTTGTTTCCTTTTCTTTGTAGTGTTGAATGTGGAGATTAATGTAAGAGGAAGGTGTTACCAACTGTTCCTAGGGACGAAAGGAAGTAAAGCAACCCAGATGGTAAAAGGGAAAATAATAAGCGGCTTTTTAATTATAAAGTAAATGTCAAGGTAACAAGTGAGGTAAAATTAGAATTATACAGCAAATCTAAATAACAAAAGGAGGCTCAACGAGTTTCAAACTGGTACAACATATATTACAAAAGCCAATCAAAGAATTCAAGTTACAATAAAAAAAAAAAAGGTAGGTCGTTAGCGACCTCTAGCTGTTTCGCTATTTCGCAACACACACACAGTTTAACAGAGAATGCGACTATCTAAGGTGAGCCCTTCACAGTGATCTAGCCGCCGCGTCGGGCAGGACTGCGGCACTTTTATTGTGGGTGGCACTGGAAAATACCGGCCGCGGATTGGTTTGTTTGCGCGGGGGAGCGATGCGCCAACCACAGGACGGGGGATCCGGAGCCAACCCAGGGAAAGCGTTGAAGCTGGTCCACCACTCAGGGCATTTTTACATATGTAATTGAAACACATGGTTAAGCAAACAGGGGAGCCTCAACAGAAGGTGTTTGTGCATTTAACAGACTTATTATGTTTGAAATTGCGTTGATTAACAAGATAGACGCCCACGTTTTTTAATATAGATTTTGTTAATGCATAACAAAGATGCTCGGAGGTTATGGCTTATTTACTAACAAGTAACTAATAAGAGTTGTGTAATTAATTGATTCTAATGATTTGGATTTTTAATGCTTCAGAAAAAAATATCGACCGTGGTAAGAATTTTCTCATGGAATCATACTTCCTCAACTATGTGACATAAAGTCAAAGTAATGGTTCAAACTGATGATGAGATGAACATGTTAGTCAATTTATACCATATAGTTCAAACTAGGGATGCACCGAGCCAGCTTTTTCAGTTCCGATACCACTATTTATGCTTTGGCTTTAAGTATCTGCCAATAACCAATGCCAGGATTTGGATTGAAAATGGCATATTTTCCCCTCAAAACAGTTAACTTATTACAAAAGTGATCCAATTTTCTTATATACCTGTTATTTATGCTGCAAGAAACAACTAAACAATTGTGTAGGAATTAAAGTTCAAACATTATGAGACGTTCTGGCCCTACATCAGTCAGTAAATCGTCTCATTACACACAATTAAATGTCCAACCAGGATATCGGCTGAACCGATGTCATGGAACCGCTACCTGATCTAGCAAATTTCCCTGGATCAGTGCAGATATTCAATACCAGTATCGGTATCGGTGCATCCCTAGAATAGTATACAGCAGCAGAATGCAATGCATGTAGTGCAAATTGAACCACAACAGTCAGATTATGGTATTAATGGATCTGTTCATAATAAAGTGGTAAACAAATACAGTGGCTCAATTTGTAAATACATAAGAAAAGATGGGATAATCTTTTATTTGGAAATTTACGTTCTTGTACTTTGCATTGCAACACTAAAAGTTCCTCATTGAGAGACAAATAAATATTCTCTTGAGTTATGTTTAGTGGTTTATTATGAATTTAGGTGCAATGCCTGTTTTATTCATACCATCTAAAAATACTTTTGTACTTGGATTCACTGGAGACTCATTTTATTGTATTCTTCCTCCAGCCTATATATTACTGTAAGAGAAAAGCTTTCAGTTAGTTTTAGGGTCACTGTGCACATCCACTGTGTGAACTGTTCTAAAAAAACAGTGTGAGACAGGATCAGATCAGATCAGTGTTGCACCATCAGACTCAAACTTGTTCTGCCAACAGCTGTGAGATTGAAATAATATTCATTTCAAAGGATAAAACCATTATTGGACCAGAGGAAACTTTGGCTACTTCATATTGATTTCTTTTATTTAGATCTCAAATTTCATATTAACTGCATGAAAATTAAACTTAAGTCAAAGCCAAGTCAGTTTGTTTCATTGTAAAAGTTGCACACATTAACTCAAGTGTATCATCTGATCACTGGTAATCCTTTTTTTCTAGGTGCTGCCACTGGATGGGCTACTATAATTTTCTGTTCTTTTATTGCTCTACTAGTTGGTATAATAATCGGAGCTGTCGGCTGCTGGTGTTATGTTCACCGAAAAAAGTCTTCAAGTAAGTTTTTATTTTAATTTCTTGGAGTGTGAATTTATATAAGACCTCTCCATACTGATTGTTTTCTGTTCTGCAGATGATTAACAGAGCAATCAGATATGAATGTTCATCTGAGCCTCTTAAGTCCCAGTCCTGACCATGTCCATGTTCGCCGTTTGTTTCTGGATTAAGTCTTCACACAAGTATTTGGGCTTTGCTTAGTCTTTTTGTGAAACATCTGCAAAGCTTTATGAAAATGAATGGAATCTAAAGGAAGGTTTATTTTGAGCCACATCCTCTTTCATGTAACTGCAGACACATGTAAACTCCAACATCCAAAGCAACTGGACTGACTCATGTTCCACAGAGGAAACAGGAAGAAGAAAATGATGAACGAACACAGACAACTAATACTAATTACACTGGTCTGTGCTTTCTGAGATCTGCAATCTTATTTTAACTGTTCTCTTTTACTTATTTGAATATGATAGTAGTTATGAATAATGCATCATGAACATAATTGGAAAAATACATCAGTTATTTCATTAAACTTTGTGCACATTTAAAGTTATGTTTGACAGATTCAAAATGGTTGGGAGCTGCAGCCTTTTCTTGCTGCATCTTTTGGCTGGAACTCCTCAAATGTTGGAGTTTCTTTCAGAGGTGGGTAAAAATATTACTTAAATTATAATATTACTCAAGTAAAAAGTACAAACTAGTGGTCCAAGAGATTACTCAAGTAAAAATCATTTAGGAGTAACTGACGGGGAGATTTACAATTTAAAGTTAATGTCATATAAAGGGCAAAACATTACATAACAGGCAAAATCTGGTATTTTCAAGAAACACAAATGTTCAAATCATTTCATTTTGTCGACATAAAGCTTTTGTCACTTGTAGACAAACAGTGGGAAGAGTAGCCCCAACTTTGACTTGAGTAAGAGTACTATTACTTCAATAAAAATATTACTCAAGTAGGAGTAATAGTCTTTAAAAAGTCATTTAAGTCAATGTAACTACTACCCACCTCTGCTTCTTTTTGTAATTCGATCACAGCATTTCATTTGCATAAACAGTTTGTTAACTTTATTGTAAGGTCAGTTACTGAGGTATTGTACCTCAGGGAAAGTTTGTCCTGCATTTTACCCATCCTTAAAGCAACAATGTGTAACTTTATGTAGTTTTATTTTAGTCTATTCTTTGGTTTTAAATGCTGCTGGGGAAACCTCTCACCAAACTCTGGATGTTGTTGCAGTCAGATGAAGCACTACCACGATAAAATCTGTAAAACTCAGATGACTCACAACAACAAAACACAAGTCAATAACTCCTGATGGTTTATTGTAGTTCATTAGAGCAGAGTCCACAGCACAGGTTTAGTGAGTAGGAAAGGTGATATTTACATGGTCTACTGTTGTACATGTTACAGTCCGACCCATGCCAACACACATAACACTATGTACATTACATCATCATCATCATCATTATTCTCATTATCAGGAGGTCCAATGCAAAATACACAGTTATCTCAAGTGTCCAGCAGCTGAACCAACCCAACATGTTCAGGTTCAACAGAACAACAGAAATTACAGGCAAGAGAACTACATTTTATACAGTGTTCAAATGTTCAAATGTTTTATTACTGTAAATATCACTGCTTTTCTGTGCACAGTCCTTCCAAACAACTTGTACCAAATCATTATTAAAAAAGTGAAAAATTGCAACTTAGACGTTCACATTAAGTTTATGGCAAAAACAAAACAATTTTAGGTACTTAGTTCCTCTGATGTCAGGGAAAATAAACGCCAGAGAAATATTCTATGAATGTTATATCACGATGGTCAAATTTGAAAATATAGAGTGTGTTGCATAGTCCAGTCACGCAATTTTACAGTGTTTCTCAACTGATGGTTAGGAAGGATTATTTTTGTTATTACATTTTGATTTAATTTAATTAATTTCATTTAAAATATTAAAATCTACAAAAACATTTATTTTATATGTATTTTATTTTATTATATTTTATAATTTTTAAAATTTTTCCTTTTTTTTTATTTGTTTGGTCAAAATAAAACATGTGAAATCTTGTTCT
>JACM01057558.1:0-15972 GCA_000787095.1 Periophthalmodon schlosseri
AAATACTTTTTTGCCCCACTGTAGCAGCATGCTTTTACTGTTACTCGAGTAATATTTGTATTGAAGTAACAGTACTCTCACTTGAGTAATATATAGTACAGTGTAACAGTACTCTTACTTAAATAAAAGTTGTGGTTCCTCTTCTCACTGTGAGTGAGTCTAAAGTGACTTGAGCTTTATGTCGACAATATGAAATGATTTGAACATTTGTGTTTCTTGTAGCTCCTTCAGATATGATTTAGTTTGTCTCATTTTGTGTTTATCCTTTGAAAATACCAGATTTTATGTAGTATTTATTATTTTATTGTTAAATTCACTTCAAATTCACACATTTTACTTTTACTTGAATAATTTATTAGACAACTACTTTGTACTTCTTGACTAATATTATTTTGAAGTAACGTTACTCTTACATGAGTACAATTTTTGCTCCTCTGCCCAGCTCTGCCAAGTGTGAGTGAGTCCACCACTGTGTTTGACTGAATGAAGAATGCAACAATGTATGGAGCCACGTGGGATGGACAGATTTTTTGTAGACCTTTTTAATGGAATATTTTCTCTTTTCGATGATTGTGGATGCAGCAGTATTGTTTCTTCTCTTCCTTCCTAAAGCCTTCCTTCCTTGTGTCCTTGTGTCCTCAGCCTTAGCCCCTGAGGAGGCGGAGTCAGCTCAAGAGGCCGCTCAGTTTTTCACCCCCAACAATAACAAAGGTACAGCAAGTGTCCTCTGTATCCCTGTGGCTTTGTCTGATGCTTATGGCTCCTTTCTCACCATTCTCTCCTTCTCTCATCCCTTCTTTTCTCCCTTCCTTCTTTCCTTCCCTTATCGCTCTTCCTTTCTCTCTGTCCTACTTTCCATCTTTCCTTCTTTATCTCCTTCCTTATGTCCTTCCCTCGCTGTCCCTCCCATTCATTCTCATCTTTCCTGTCTCTCCTTTTTTGCTTCATTCTTTTTCCCTTCTTGCCCTCTCTCATTGCTTCCCCCTTGCTTCCTTCCTTCTCTTTCTTCTTTTCTTCCTTCTCCCCCTCCTTTCTCTCCCTCTCTCCTTCTGTATCTCTTTTCTTGCTTCCTTTCTTCTCTCTCACTCTCTTTCTCTTTCTCTCTCTCCTTCTTTGATTCCTTCTTCCTTCCTTGCTTCCTTCCTTCCTTCCTTACTTCCTTCCCTCCCCCCTCTCTCCTTCTGTATCTCTCCTTTCTTGCTTCCTCCCCTCTCTCTCCCTCTCTCCTTCCCTCTCTCTCCTTCATTGCTTCCTTCTCCCCTTCCTTAGATGCTTCCTTTCTTTCCACTGAGGACAGGAAAGAGGATGGGATTTCAGGTCTGTTCATTTTAAGTTTTCTCCATCACTTGTAAGTCTTATGTAAAAAGGGCAACGCACACCGTCCTGATGCACACATCAGCACACACTGAACGGTGTGCCTTATAAGGCTTTAAAACAACTCTTGGAAATATTAATTTTCTCTGCAGATTACTGATAGAATGAGAGACATATCGCGAGGCAGTGAGAGGAGAGGAAAGGTAGCGCTGAGAGCAGTTTACCTCACCTGTCCAGCCAGAAGCACACTTTGACAAAACTTCACAAAGACAAGTGGATCTGGAGCCATATGCCATCTGCCCAATTCCAGAGGGTGTGACTGACATGCGGATTAACCAATTAGAGACACACGTCAAAACAAACATGGCAGCTTGCATTTAAAACGGTGAAAAAAATAACAGAGGACTGAGAAAACGTGTGGACTTCTGCAGAATCAACAGAATTCTTATTTATCTCACGTAAAATAAGTTCTATATTTTGTTCTGAATGATACAAGAGTTTTGAAGAGGAGATGTCTTCAGCATTTGAGAGACACATGATACAAATGATCAGCTGTGTTTGGACCAGCCCAAGTCAGGACGGAGACTTGTCACTCTCTGGTCCTATTCCAGACCTGTGGGACTGGCTGCTCAGGCCTAGGGTTTCCTACACAGAGAGAAGCAGGAAAGGAGCCGGCGCTTTCTCTGACTCTCTGCTGTGGCTCTCGACCTTCTGCTCAAACTTTACAGCACTACGTCTGTCAGTCAGAACAGAGACACACTGAACAGGTTCCGATGGTGGCTCAGGGTCGATGTTCGCTTGCTTATACAGAATGATTCAGGCAGTTGCAGCATGTCAAAGCGTCTTGGTGTGTGTTGGCCCTTATTCTTTATTTTTGTTTAGTATTTTTGCCTTTTTAAACTATTTGTGTTTTTGCAGCAGAGGGGAAAACTGACGGAGAAAACTCAGAAAAGAAAGGTAACCAACCAGCGGACATTTTGGACCCTGTATGACCCTGTGTGACCATGTATAACCCTCTGTGACCCCTGTATGACCCCTCTCTGACCCTGTGTAACCCCTCTCTGACCCCGTATAATCCCTGTATGACCCCTGTGTGACCCTGATCCATGTATTTCAGAGGAGAAGGTGAAGGACTACCGCTTCTACCTGCAACAGTGGGCTAAAGAGCATGAGCCAAGGAGGGAGAGCATCAAGGACCTGCCCCGAATGAACCAGGTACTGCATTCACCGGTACTGCATGCACAGGACATGTAGTAGTAGTAGTAGTAATACTGTAGTAGCTGTAATAATAATAGTACTTCAGGAGCAGTTCATCGAGCTGTGTAAGACCCTGTACTGCATATTCTCGGAGCAGCAGCTGTAGTAGTAATGGTGTAGTATCTGTAGTAGTAATAGTACTTGTGTATTTCAGGAGCAGTTCATCGAGCTGTGTAAGACCCTGTACTGCATGTTCTCGGAGGACTCGTGTGAGCAGCAGTTGTACCACTCCATCGCCACAGTCGCCTCTCTGCTGCTGCGCATCGGGGAAGTGGCCAAACGCTTTACAAACCACGCCTCTAAACCTACAGACTCCACCCCCAACACCATAGAGCCCTCCCCTAGCCCCACCTCCTCTCAGGGACGAACTGCGGACGCCGATTGGTCCATCAGTTTCGAGCAGGTGCTGGCCTCGCTGCTCACTGAGACGCCGCTCGTGGACTTTTTCGAGAGGAAGGCCCTGCTCCAAGACAAGATGGCCGCCACGCCGAGGAGCAGGAGGGAGTCCGAATCCGAGGCGCACAAGTGAACACAAGGCCGTACACTGCGACAACTGTCTGCAACTACAATGCGGAACATTCACTGCTACAAGAACTGTCTGCATCTCCAGTCCAGAACATACACTGCTGTAGAGTTGTTAAGTGATGATGTCACTTCCGGGTACAACCGGCAACTTCACCACTAATTTCTAGCTTTGTTTTTGTTCCTTATTCATCAAACAAGAGACAGTTACCTTTCAAAAGTGTATGCTTAACCACAAATTGTATTAAATATGTAAATAATGTAATAATCTAGCATAACATAGCATTACCAGTGTGAATATCTCACTAACTGCCAGTCAGTCACCACTAATGCTAGCTTAGCCTAGCCTAGCTTCTTGTCTCAACCTCGTAAACTTTTGTACACACTTTTGACCTTGTTAGCGTTAAACTACTGCAATCCTTTTTTAATGTGCGATGTCATGTCCATTGTTTTCAATCAGCTGATGCGCCTTGGACCAGGAAGTGACATCACAATTAACAACTCTATAAGAACTGAGCTCAGGATAGATTGTCAAACAGCTAACACTACTGGTAAAGTCCGCCATCTTTGTTGAGAGCATTAAAATGCCCATAGAGATTCATTGGCCCAAATTGTATCAAAAAGTAACTATTAGAGCCATGGAACAACCCGATAAACTGCTGGGTCTCTACCATAGACTCTGTATAGACAGTGCACTGAGGGGGAGTGACGTCACTCCCTGCATTCAACTCCAGTTATAAGTTCTATATTTGAGATTTGGAGTGCGCGATGAAAGAACCAATCAGCAGCGAGGTTGCTGAAGGTATGATCTTTGTTGCTAACCCTAGTGTTAACTGACCTCCGAAAGAAAACCTGATTAATCTGTTATCAATGTTCATGTCTTAATTTAGGGTTAAAATTGTGAAATAAAAACCCTAGGGTCATGTAGAGCGGGTTCATACGAATGTTTAAAGACCAAAACGACAAGGCTCACAGCTGCACGTACAGAGAGAAGGGCCGCCATTTTTCAGTAGAAACTGAATCGGAGCCGATGGTACCGAATCGCACCCATGCTCACTTCCTATTTGGAGCGCCCAGGCTAACGGGCTAGCTCATTTACTAGCTCATTCTATGGTCACTACCGGTAAATACATGAATCACACTATAATCAAGATACTTTTGAATAAATGGTAAGTTTAATATTTAACACCTCCATAAATATATGATTATCCAGTAGCAGTAAATTGGACCAGGTGACGACACAATCCTGATCTCTGTATTTGATTTGAGTGGGTTGGACTAGTTAATATCAGGTCATATTTCACTAATTTTAAAGTTGCTTAAAGTTGTACTATGTAACTTTTCTGGTGGAGGGTCTGCCGCCTGCTTGTCTCCATGGAGATATTAATGCTTTGCTGGGAAATTTCCATAGTATAGCTTTAAGGAGTCAAGTAGCTCCCAGTTTTTAAGATATGTATTTTTTAGCAATAAAACATCTGTAATTGAATAAATGCAAGATAAATAATTCCATCCACTAGAAAAGCTACATAGTGCAGCTTTTAAAGTAAGAAAAGTGAGCATGAAATAAAAAAAATATATATATACTATTGAGCTGTTTACCATGAATTGTTTTTAACATAAATATTTTAGCATAAAAAAACAAAAAGTGCATTTATTATCTTTCTTTATTCTTTATTTGTCAGGGACCATGTACAAATGCATTAATCTTATAAAAGAAAAGATTATTTGTACCAGATTTAGCTTGTGCTACTTTCCATCTGCAGTCCCTGTGCATCCCCATTATTTGATATATTTCACCATGTTTCTGACCGGGTTATTTCAAGCCAAATATTCTGCCAATAATAAAAGTAATAACATGTAATCCACTGACAGACTATTTACCTTGAAAAAAATCCCCCTTGAGGTGGAGTAAATCACATTCACTTGTACTGTTGTCACAATACTAAAATTTCAATTTCAATACTAAGGAACAGACTCGGTGCTTAATACCTATTCCAATACCATGATGATGGTTAAAAACACTCTCTCTTAACACAATAAAATGTGATTTTCAACATTAAATGTTAGTACTTTGTTTTCTATTCCCATGTGTCTTATATCTGTGTAATCCCTCAGTGGTCCAGGTAGGTTCCATAGTGGTACATGGGCATATACTAGTTTATGTGTCTTATACTTGTGAAAGATTCAAGATTCATTCTAAAGATATTCAGGAAAGGTTCATTTCTTTGTTCATACTTGCTCAAATCTACTAGATAATAGTTTTAGTATGGATTAGCATGTTTTGGGTTTTTTTGACAACCCTATTCACTAGTCCAATCTACTCAAATCAAGACTTCAACTCTGATTTCAAGTCATTTTAAAATAATGATTTTTTTTTGTTTTTTTGCAGTACAGAGCTGTGACTGCAAAACTGGCATTAAGTTATTGTTTCGGAAATGTTTTATATCTACATTCTGACAAACGTGTATTAAAAGACTTTCTTTTTTGTTTTTTGTTTTTTAACCAAGAAAGCAACATACAGGACCAGGGATATGACATTTGTTTATAGGTGTTCCCATGACACCACAAAATTCAAAACTGCCTATAGTTTAAAGGGCCCATTCTACACTATTTTCTGATCTATGTTATAATGTTGTTTCCTCATCAAAAACATGGAGTTGAAGTTGTGGAGTTGTGGAGTGGAGTTGTGTTTTGTTTCATTCACACAAACTGCATATTTAGGCTGAGTTTCATTCACACAAACTGCATATTTAGGCTGAGTTCTTCTCTCAAGCAGAAAACACTCTGTTCCACCTTGTGATGTCATGCACTAATACAGGAAGTGCTCCACTGTGCTTTAAACTCCATACACCTTCACTAGAATCATCTGGATAATTTCAACCCAGGAATTTCCAATCTCTACTGAACTGAACAAAACATAGCTTAAAGCTCACAAGAGTCAATTTTGTATAATTTAGGGCTTTTGAAATGAAAGTGCATATGACATGTTAGATCATTTCACTGAAAGGTAAACTTAACATATTTATATTTCACATTTGGCCTAGTTTGACAATTTTGGTAAAGTTGTAAGTGTAAGTGTAATTTTACTTCTAATTCTATTTTGGCAGCAGATGCGACATATGTAGAGGTAATTCCCTGAGACTCCATGGATGGATTGTCCTGGCATTTATGGCGGACTTCTTGTGATTGTAAGAAGAGCAAAAAGAGTCAAGTGGCAGTTTGTGAAAAAAGTTCAGAAGAAAAATAAAGGTAGTAGTGGTGAGTTCCAAAACAGAATACCTCAGTCACACCAAAAATTCCACCCACAATGCACAGCATGACAAGGAGGGCCATTTAAACCACCATGGAACAAAATCCATATTTTTTTCAGTTCTTGTATCAGTCCAATTATAATTATTGAGCAATGTAGAGACGTTTTGGCCCTTACAGTTGCTAGGTAACAGTTATGGAATTATGCGTGAAATTATAAACATTTCACCAAAATAAAATAGAAAAACATGAAAAACTAGGCAAGATTTTTTGTAAAATTAAATTAAAAGAGGGGATATTATGCAAAATCTACCATGTTATAACATTGTTACCTCATCAGAAACATGCCTGAAGAGGTTGTCATCCATGCATGTTTCAGTAATTAGTAATTAGCGAGCTCTCCTGAGCTGTTTACTAGTAGTATTTTCCATTTTTTCTTGTTTTAATGCTATTGACATCTAGAATCCTCATAAATGATTCTTAAATATGTCAAATTTACTGCAAAGAACATGTTTGTTTAAATACTTCACCTGTGTAACGTATGCTTCACATTAAAAGGTTCTGTCACTTTAAGAGACCTGAGCACAAGGTGTTCTGGGAGGCCTGTTATATATTTTAGGCAATTTAGGTAATTTAGGAGGTAATCTACTCTACATGTGAAATTCAAGTTTTCAAACTGGCATTTAAAGGGTTAAATATATTGTAATAGCTCTGTAATTGTATTGCTATGTGTTCTTGTTCTATCCCTGTTGTGTCAGGAAGGGGCGCTGGGGATGTGTGTTCTGTGTTAAAAAAAAAAGTAGAGAATTAGTTGACTTGTGTTTTTTGGTTCGAGAGAAGCTGGCTGAGTTCGGAGGTCTGGGGTTTTTCCGAGAAGAGTGAGCGTGAGCTGTGGCTTTAACAGCAGCTCTCCTATTGAGAGCCACCAGTTTGTAATAAACACGTTTGAAGAAAACAAGGCGTGTGCTTCTTACCTGTGAGAGAGAAGACTATCCTATGCTAGTGGGAGCTCTGCAAAGGCACTTTGGAGTGCTTAATCTGAAAGACTCTCTATGCTATGAGTTCAAATATCGTGTGAGGCAGCCGGGTGAATTGCTCCGCTCTCTAGCTCATGAGATTGAGAGCCTGGGCAGACGTGCTTATACCACTTTGCCGAGTGTGATCCAGAGCGAGCTCGTCCGTGACCAGTTTGTGCATGCTTTGACCCCAGTTCAACTGCGCCTGCATGTACAGCTCGCACACCCTGTCACACTGAGCTAGGCACTGGAATTAGCCTTGGAGAGAGAGACTGTCATCAGTACCACAAAACAAACCATGCCTGCACCATGGTGGCTGCTCCTGGTGCTAAGGAGGTGTCAGAGCTTAAACCTGCATGGGCGGAGGAGCTGATACACGCCGTGAAGACTCTGTCTGTGGGACCCCGGGGTGCCAATAAACTGTGTGCCCCTGCAACCCCACCCATCTGTTGGGGGTGTGGCCAGCCCAGTCACACTCTCCGTCGCTGCCCAGAGGCTAAAAGTAGGCAGGGAAACGGGAGAGGCTCTGTATAGCCCGGACGACACAGGCCCCCGCCTACCATCCACCGAATTTTCTTCAGGAGAAGGAGACAGTGATACATCGCCATATGCAGATGCTGTGGAGACTGTGGGCTGGACAGAGGTGGACTTTCGATACCATGTTCCAGTGTTGGTTGGAAATGTTTCCTGCCCAGCCCTTGCTGATACAGGATCTACAGCTACATTTGTGAGACCAGACGTTGTTCCGGATGGGACCAACATCAGTGAAATTGAGGACAGTGACTGGGCAGACAGCTGCTATGAGAGGACGGGGGATTTTTGTCTTTGCTATAGGGGGTGTTTATGTGACCTTGGGCCTTGGGCCTGGACCTCCTCAGGTTTATTGGATGTGTATTAGACCTGGGGGCGGGCATACTGGTTCTTCCAGGGGGGCAGGTTGTTCAGCTTATCTCACCCTACAGCCAAGCTACCCCAGTAGAACCCACCTGTTGCACTTCAGTGCTCTCCGAGACTATTCAACCCGACCTATCTTCGCCACCCTTGTCCAACCCATCACCCCCACAGGTCTCAGCCTCTTCTCATCAGCAGCTAAATATACCCGAAGACAGAGCAGAGGCCATCAGGGGTATCTGGAAGATGAACTGCCTGGGGTTAGATGAGCAGCAGCAGGCTGAACTGTGGCAGGTCCTGTGGGAATTTAAGGACTTGTTTGCGCTTAATGACAATGAGGTGGTGCTCACACACCTGGTTGAGCACCACATTGACACAGGGGATGCATGGCCCATCAAAGTTCACCCCTGCCCCTGATACGGCAGGAGGCTGCTGATAAAGAGGTACAAGCCATGTTGGAGGCCAGTGTAATCGAACCCTCTGATAGCCCATGGTCATCAGCTGTGGTCATGGTCCCAAGGAAAAGCCATGTTGAGGCCAGTGTAATCGAACCCTCTGATAGCCCATGGTCATCAGCTGTGGTCATGGTCCCAAGGAAAAAGAGTCCAAGATGGAGGTTCTGTGTGGACTATAGGCCATTAAACAAGGTAACACGGAAGGACTGCTATCCTCTTCCATGTGTGGATGAGACCTTGGATTTGGTGTCGGGATCATCGTGGTTCTCATCATTGGATTTGCGTAGTGGCTATTGGCAGGTCCCTCTCACCACTGAATCGAGACCGAAGACTGCATTCAGCACTGGCAGGGGGCACTGGCAATTTAAGGTTCTTAGTTTTGGGCTATGCAATGCTCCAGGGACATTTGAGAGACTTATGGACCGTATTCTTGCTAATGTTCCCCGTCAGGAGTGCCTAGTGTATCTGGATGATGTCCTTGTCCACGGGAAGACCTTCCAGGCGGCCCTGGGCCACTTCATGCAGCAGGAGGTGGAGTTCCTTGGCCACAAGGTGAACGGTGAGGGCATCAGCACACTCCAGGAGAAGATTCAGGCTATCCGAGACTGGCCAGTGCCGAGCAACCAGAAACAGCTCAAGAGCTTTCTGGGGCTGGCCTCTTACTATAGGAGGTTTGTTAGGGGGTTTTCCTGCATTGGGGTGCCCTTATTCCACCTCCTCCAGAACAATCATCCCTTTACATGGGCAACAGACTGCTAGGAGGCATTTTTCACACTCAAACAGGCCCTCATTAATGCCCCTGTCCTCATTCCCCCAGACCCCACATTGCCCTTCACACTGGATACTGACGCCAGTAACGTCGGGGTGGGAGCAGTGCTGTCGCAGATCAGCCCTGAAGGTGAGCGTGTGGTAGCTTACTTCAGCCGTGTGTTCAATAAAAGTGAGCGGCGCTACAGTGTGACAAGGCATGAACTGTTGGCTGTTGTGCTAGCTGCCCGGCACTTTAAATATTACTTGTGTGGAGTGCCATTCACCATTAAGACAGACCATGCTGCTCTATGCTGGTTAATGTCCTTCAGGGAACCGGAGGGCTATGTGGCATATTGGCTGGAGGAGCTGCAGTCCTTTCATTTTGAGATTGTCCACCGCCCCGGGACCCAGCACGCTAATGCTGACGCCCTGTCTCGCCGACCGTGTGCAGCGGCCAGAACTTTATTATGTCCCCTCGTGGGCAGTGTAATAGCTCTGTAATTGTATTGCTACGTGTTCTTGTTCTATCCCTGTTGTGTCAGGAGGGGGCACTGGGGATGTTTATGAGTGTGTGTTCTGTGTTAAAAAAAAAGCAGAGAATTAGTTGACTTGTGTTTTTTGGTTTGAGAGAAGCTGGCTGAGTTCGGAGGTCCAGGGTTTTTCGAGAAGAGTGAGCGTGAGCTGTGGCTTTAACAGCAGCTCGTATTGAGAGCCACCAGTTTGTAATAAACATGTTTGAAGAAAACAAAGCGTGTGCTTCTTACCTGTGAATACGGGGCATTACAATATATTGATTTTAAAAAGATGATATTTAGGATTAGAGCAGGGATAGATCTTTGGATTTAGTCAAAACAAGTATGAAAAATATGACTCTATAATAATGTTACAGCTGTTTATTTAAGTGGACATTTATGTGACTTCTAAAGGGAAGCCTGAGGGTTAAATATCTGATAACATCACGCAGAACTGCCCTGATTACAGCCAGGTGTTTCTGATTATAAACCCCTGGCAGGGTCTAGAGGTATAACACCAGTGTGATCTAACAGGTATCCACACTTCAAACTCCTCCCCTGAAGACAGGTGTTTGTAGTCAGCAAGCAAAGCAAATGACCAATATGGCAGTAACCTCCCAGACCTCATAAAATGACTTAATAAAGTGACCACATAAAGTGACCTCAGAGTGTGGCCGAGTGGTCTAAGGCACTGGATTAAGACTCCCTTCTCTTCGGAGGTGTGGGTTTGAATCACACCGCTGCCAATTTGCTCTTTGATACAAAGCTGAACAAAAGTAAGCTTTGCAGCACTGCCCTGAAGTAGGGTTTTCAGCAGCCCTAATCGTAGCACAGAGACAGAATGAAAGGAAGCTGTGAGGTTATACAGTTCACACTGGATAACCCCATTTGAGAGACCCCATTGCCCTTTAGCCTCACTGTTGAGCTCTTTTAGGAAAAATACATTGTCTTTATGCACAACAAGAAGTCCCTCGTTGACACGATTCTAACCTGCGCAGGGAAACCTGAGTGGTTCTCTAGTCCATTGCCTTAACCACTCAACCACTCACATGCGCAGCGTCACACTCTGTCATTGGAAGCAGATAGAAGCAATAGCTCAGTTATAATATCACATGTGCCAAGTTGAATCCATCTTGAGCTGGAGAAGCCATTGCTCGTAGGATTTGAACCTGCGTGGGGAGATTTCAAGTCCATCGCCTTAAACTCTCGGCCACAACAACAAGGTAGCATGCCAGTATCAAGTCAGTGCATTCGACACTCTGAAGAGATTTTGGTAACCCTGTTGAAAAAGATAGTGAAAAACACAGCCACCTTGTGACCTCAGTGTCTTCACATATAGATCTTACAATGACATCACACAGTGACACCTTACACTTACACTTACTCTTAGACTTACTCTTACCCTTACTCTCACCCTCACCCTTACTCTTACCCTTACTCTCACCCTTGCTCTCACTCACTCTCACTCTTACATCTGCTTCCTGGTCATCATCAAGCTGGTAGCCGCACCATTTATCAGCTTTTTAGATCATTTATATTATTTATGAGAGTACAAGCTAGATGACACCTTTGATGATGGTGAGCTGGTGATGCAAGGTTACAAGATCTTCAGAAAAGACCGAAACAGATATGATGGAGGAGTCGCTTTCTATATACAAGAAAACATACTAGTGAAAGTGAGAAGAAATGTAATGGATTGCAATCTAGAAACTATTTGGCTACAGGTTCATCTACCTTACGTGAAACTAATGCTAATGGGATGCTTCTACCGACCACCTCATTCACACTATTAACTATAGTGTGTTATAGTTAATACCACTACTGGTGACCCTCAGGTATTAACTATAACACACTATAAATTTCTATGAACCTGACGGTTGAAATGCTAGACAAAAGTAGCATCTTGGGTTTAGAAACATATTTTATGGGTGATATAAACATAGATTGGCTGAGAAACAAATGCCCTGTAAAAACTAAACTTTCAGATACAACTAACTATTATGCTAATGGACAAAAAGATGTAGGAGTGAAGACGTTTGGCTGCTCATCCAAGACACTTCTTCAGTTCTGGTCAGATTACTGGTGGACACTGCCTTATATCTATCTGAAGGGAGGAGCTTACTACACTGAAACTGTAAACAGCTATTGTTTTCAGAACTGAAGAAGTGGCTTGGATGAGCAGCGAAACGTCTTCATTCCTACATTTTTTGGTCCAGTTAACAGATTTAACTTTGGCTTCTACTATGGATTAGACCTGGACAACTGAGGGATTACAAAGATATCTTCTACAGGCCTACCACCTGGTAAGAGAGCTAGAAAATATTGTCAATAAATTAGCAGAGAATAAGAATCACTTACGGTTTAACCTTAGATGTCGACAGAATCAGTTAATACCCAAGGTTTTACAGAGGCACCTGAACCAGGGCATAGGGCAGCCAGTTTAACTCAGCCATCTGCATTGTCTTATTGATAACTTGAAGTTTAAACTAGAAAGATTAAAAAGCAGGATAGCTACTTCAGTCCCAGAAGAAATAGCACAGAGGATTAACAATTTTATAGCCATAGGGCAGTTGAAATGACACAAGGAAACCAAAGAACGGCACATAAGGAAGTTTAAGCAACTCCAAAAACAACCCAACCACAGGGATCAGAGAGACAGGAGGAAAGGGTATGAACTCGAACGGGGAATGCTGGGTGAAAAACCTTTCCAAGCGTGAGCTCACCCAGACAGAGAAAGAGGTACTTTCCACAGGACTGAACTTCTCTGTAACATCTAACCAGATCCCCACAGTGTGTAGTGTAGTGACATGGACACTTTATGGTTGAGCAGTCACAGAATAATGGACACTTATTTGTCTTGTTCTTTTTGATGAGCTCTGGCTGTCTCTGTAGTGTGATGTGTAACTGTGTTTGAAGCTGCGGGCAGTGAGCCCAAGACAAATTTCCCCTTGGGGACAATAAAGTTTATCTTAAGGACACAAGGACACTCAACTGCTACAGCTATCTGATGGCTGGTTAAGAGAAATAGAGGGAAAGAAAATGGTTGGAACAATGTGAGATGCTTTGGTTGCATTTGATGTTCAGTTCAAAAGCTATTTGAGTGAGAGAATACATTTATCTCACTCAGTCATTTCTTTTTCAATGGCTACTAATAAATAAAAAAAATAAAAAATAAAATAGTAACATGTGGGGTTCCACAAGGCAGCTGCCTGCCATTGCTCCACAATATTTAAACTAATGAAATGTCACTTGTCCTTAATAAAGCTAAAATTGTTATGTGCGCTGATGATTCTACTCTCTACTCGGCATAAACACACTACAAAATGAGGAACAAAAGGAAGTGATAAGATAGATAAATCAAAATCAACTGATACTGGATGCATCAAAAACTGTTGCAGTGGGAACTAATCATAGTATTGAAGTAAAACTACCCTGGGCACATACATATATAGATGATGTGCACTAAAATGGCAAGAGCAATCTCAATGATAAAAAGGGATAATCAACGTTTAACAGAAAAATGAACAAAAAAAAGACAAGTTCTGGTCACTTAGACGACTGCAATGGAAGCATTAAAACAATTACAGCTCAAGGGCCGGGGCTTAACGTTATTCACACGGGGAAAAGGGGCGGGGCTTAGCATGAATCATACTGGGAAAAGGAAAAAGGGGCGGGACTTAGCGTGAATCACACTGGGAAAAGGAATAAGGGGTGGGACTTAGCGTGAATCACACATGAAAAGGGGCGGGGCTTAGCGTGAATCACACTGGGAAAAGGAATAAGGGGTGGGACTTAGCGTGAATCACACATGAAAAGGGGCGGGGCTTAGCGTGAATCACACTGGGAAAAGGAATAAGGGGTGGGACTTAGCGTGAATCACACATGAAAAGGGGCGGGGCTTAGCGTGAATCACACAGGAAAGGGGCAGGGCTTAGCTTGAATCACACGGGTAAAATACAAGAAGAATTGTACAGTAATCGTATTGAGTAATAGTATTTTCCAATTTGCCCAAAGTATAAGTAAAGTATATAATTTCCATGGAGAAAAGGGGCAGGGCAAATGGTGTGTGTGAATGTCAGCAGACAAGATGACAAAGGGAAAAGGGGCGGGGCTAAGCGTGAATCACACGGGGGAAAAGGGGCGGGGCTTAGCGTGAATCACACTGGGAAAAGTGTGAATCACACTGGGAAAAGGGAAAAGGGGCGGGGCTAAGCGTGAATCACACGGGGGAAAGGGGCGGGGCTTAGCGTGAATCACACGGGAAAAAGGGCGGCGCTTAGCTTGAATCACACGGGTAAAATACGAGAAGAATTGTACAGTAATAGTATTAAGTATTAAGTATTTTCCAATTTGCCCAAAGTATAAGTATAGTATATAATTTCCACGGAAAAAAGGGGCGGAGCAAATGGGGTGTGTGAATGTCATCAGAAGAGAGGCGGGGCTTAGCATAACACGCCTAAAAAAGGCGTGGCTTGGGGAATGGGCGGGGCTTTTCTTGTGTGATTCACGCTAAGCCCCACTCCTTTTCCCGTGTGATTCACGCTAAGCCCCTCTTCTTTTCTATGAAATCATTCACGCAAAGCTCCGCCCTCTTTCTCTGTATGTCATGTGACTCATGCTAACACTTTCTTCTGACGTCATTCACGCTAGGCCCCGCCCCTTTCCTCATATGATTCATAGTAGGGCCCGCCCTTTTTCTCTTATGATTCACGCTAAGTCCCTCTTTCTCTGACAGTCATGTGATTCATGCATAGCCCCACCTCTTTTCTTAGCAACAGTCATGTGACTCATGCTAACGCTTTTCTCTGACATCATTCACACTAAGTCCCGCCCTTTTTCTCTGTGACAGTTGTGTGATTCACGCAAAGCTCCGCCCTCTTTCTCTGTAAGTCATGTGAGTCATGCTAACCCTTTTTTCTGACATCATTCACACTAGGACCAGCCCCTATCCTCGTATGATTCACGCTAAGGCCTGCCCTTTTTCTTTGCAACAGTCATGTGATTCACGCTAAGCCCCGCCCCATTTCCCATATGATTCATGCTAGGGCCTGCCCTTTTTCTCTGCAACAGTCATGCAATCAAGTTGCAGAGATGTTCTGACGTCATTCACGCTAGGGCCGGCCCCTTTCCTCGTATGATTCATGCTAAGCCCCGCCCCTTTTCCCCGTGTGATTCACGCTAAGCCCCGCCCTTTTTTCTTTTCCCCTTGTGATTCATGCTAAGTCCCGCCCTTTTCCCGTGTGATTCATGCTAAACCTAGCCACTTTTCCCCGTGTGATTGACGCTAAGCCCTGCCACTTTTCCCGTGTGATTCGAGCTTAGCCCCGCCCCTTTTCCCCGTGTGATTCACGCTAAGCCCTGCCCCTTTTCCAACGTGTGATTCACACTAAGCCCCTCCCCTTTCCCTGTGTGATTCAAGCTAAGCCCCGCCCCTTTCCCCGTGTGATTCACGCTAAGCCCCGCCCCTTTCCCCCCGCGTGATTCACACCCCCCGTGTGATTCACACTAAGCGCCGCCCCTTTTCTCTGACATCATTCACGCAAAGCTCCGCCCTCTTTCTCTGTATGTCTTTCACGCTAGGGCCCGCCCCTTTCTTCATATGATTCATGCTAGCTGACTTTCACACAGGGGACCTGGGTTCGAACCCCCCCATACGTAAATCATAAAAGAAAAGGGGGACCTAGCATGAATGACCTCAGAGAAAAAGGTTTGCATGAGTCACACAACTGTCGCAGAGAAAGGGGGGTTTAGCGTGAATGATACGAGAAAAGGGGCGGGCCCTAGCATGAATCATATGAGGAAAGGGGTGGGTCCTAGTGTGAATGACGTCAGATAAAAGTGTTAGCATGAGTCATATGACTTACGGAAAAAGAGGGCAGAGCTTTGTGTGAATGATTTTAGAGAAAAGGGGCAGGGCGTGAATCAAACGGGGAAAAGAGGCGGGGCTTAGCGTGAATCACACGAGGGAAAAGGGCCGGAGCTTAGCGTGAATCACACTGGGAAAAG
>JACM01077590.1:0-28447 GCA_000787095.1 Periophthalmodon schlosseri
GCTGTATGCATCTTTTTACAGGCCTGCAAAGATGTAACCCTTATTAACTGCTTTATTGTTGGTTTATTAAGAGGAATTAAAATGGAAAAGTATTCATTCAGAAACCGTTATGGTTAGAGTACTGTAAAGTGGATGTACAGTATGGACTCTATGGGGACAACTATGCTAGACAATGAAGTGTTGCCCTTGTGAGTTGAAGAGGTGAAATCCCACAGTGAACAAACAGGCTCACTGACGGAGCGAGCTGCACAGGCAAGCACTATCTACAGTACTGCAGTGTAATGGTGGAGATACAGCCACTTTACACTTGGCTTCCTGTAGGGGAGACAGGGGACAAGGAGATTAAAGAGCAGCATGCAGGTTAACAACCACAAGCAATTAATGCAGTGTCTCTGTGGGGACCTGACATCTGCTCTATTCTATGAAGCTGTACAGAAAAGTGTCGACAACTTTCTAGTAATAATGAACAAACAAGAAAGATATGTTTTAAAGAATGGTCTTTATTAAATCGGCCACCCCACATGACCACAGCCACCCCACAAGACCACGGCCACCCCACACGACCATGGCCACCCCACATGACCACGACCACCACACACGACCATTACATAAAATGTAACATCATGAATGCTATAGCTGAGATGACAACAAGAGATTATGACGATAAAGATATCGACATGTAATACAAATTGAGAGCAAGATGTTAATGAATTAATTGATTAGGCAGATTAGATCACTTTTTGAGATAATGGGCCTTGGATTCTTTTTCACTCAGAAATGGTGTAAATATAAAGTGAGAGCACCAGTAGCAGCAGCTATAGCTGTGAAGTCTCAAATCAAACAAACACCAAATGTGCCGTAACCCATCCCTCTAGTGAGTTATTTTTCTTGTGCCAATAATCAACAGAGTTTAAAGATCTATTACGAATTGAAATGTGAAAACTTTACCTCAAAGTTGTGATGGATTTAGTGTGAGGATGCAGAACTGTGTTCATCATCAGGCACTAGAATTCATATCGGTGAAGACTTCTGAATACTTCCTGGTATTTTTTTAAAACCAAAAACTGTAGTTGAGTCTGCCAGTGTAACATGAGGTAGGGTAGTCACATATTTGAGTTGGGGCGAGCACTTTGAGATGGAGGCTGAGGACTAAGCGCTGCTGAAGAAGTGAAGAGCGGGAGCTGCAGTGTGTAGGTGGCTCCCACACACCAGCTTTAGCTCCAAGGCGAGGGCCTGTTTGTCTCAAATCTCTGAGGAAGGGACATATCAAAGCCAGGGCACAGGGCCACAGTACTGCGTACACTTGTGATGGCCCAACATGCATGTGCATTCATGCTCCAAAGAACAAAGATACACAAAGATATACATGCACAGCTGCTCCCTGCTTACTATCGATTGTTTCTATAACTCCTGTGTTCTTATCCAGTCCCAACTACAAAGGCTCGTGTACACATAGAAGGCATTTGGAAAAGCGCTTGGAAAAGTCAACTCCAGTCAACAGCTGAGCATTGTCTGACTGACTGTGTTCAGACGTTTAGAGTCTTAACAGGGCAGCTGTGGCTACAATAGTGGCTCACCACCACCAAATATGGAAGGAATGAATAATGCACAACATTGTAAAGGGACTTGTGACTGCCTGAAAAAGTGCTATATAATATAAAATGTAGACTAATGCATTATTATTATTATAAAGTTAGACTTGACATGAAAGCGACACTCGCAAGCAGTATTTTTACACATGGAATAAACAGAGCTCTTCTGTTGTTAATTGGACAGTATGCCTGCATTAACAGTTGGAGGGTAATCCTAGTGAGATGCTCCGAGATCAAGATTCTAACATTTGGGGCACTGCTTGATATCTGTCTCATCTTTGGTCGAGAGGTGATTCAATTTTGTCTCACTAAGACCTATGTCCAGTCCACTGTTTTGTAGCTGTGATTTTCCATATACTAATAAGATAAGATATAAGATCATTCATCTAAGACAGACAAAATCTTGCAGTGTACTCTCAGTTCTTTCTTCATCTTAGAATCCTTGAGCACATGCAGACCTCCGTTTTCCATAGTTGATATCTGCGTTTTGATTGGCTGTATGCTAAATGTCAGTCTTTGACAGCTGTGTCATAGGGTTAGGAATAATGAAGCATTGACAGTGAACAATGGCTTCTGAAGCATTAATATGCTCTTTGTATAGGCCTTTGTCTCAGGAGGATTCATTTAAACAGTGTGTGCACACGACATGAATGTTCTCTGGAGTGTGTGTATTTGTGTGAAGCTGCAGCATATGAGATATGGTCATCAATGACGCGCCGCTCAGTTAATGTGCTGTTTTAATTGTGACCATGCGTATACAGAGAAAATATGCCCAACAGCCTGTGTATCCGCACTGACCTATCCTGTCTTCATCTCCAAATGCTGACGAGAATTAGGGTGACAGGTGCTCGTAAAATATGTCAAATCATGTGATTCATGTCATTGAGCCATTCTCCCATTCTCCCACCGCCCATTTGGGTTCTAATAATGTTATGCTATATGTCCCTTTTCATTGCTGCCAGATAACCACAGTTTGACAAAACATCCATCTTTAACAGTTGATTTGTTGTACTATTAAGTTAACTAAATAGGTTTTCATTAAAAACATGTTTCAATATATGTTGCCAAGGTGACCTTTAGCAACAGTGCACTATCCTTAGATCCTGGTTTGAATGTTGTCACCATATTCAACTCAAATCTATCCATTTATTTCAGTACTGAATTTTTTTTTTCTCTTTTTTCCTTTGGTTGTTCCCCATCAATGTTAGTCTCAGCAAATCACTGGCTTTCCTCCCACTGTTTCCTCATCTCTTGATCTATTTCTCTTGTCCACCCTCATCTCTCCAAAAAGACTCCCCATTGTAACTTCATTCATCGTTTAGTAGAAAGCTGTTGGTTTACAACTGCCTGTGTTTTTCTGAGGCTTTTTCTTTTTTAATCATGTTCCCTTCCAGATGTGGCCCAGTAGCAGTTTTTGCTCAAAAATTTCTACTGAAGACATGTACTTGCTTTATGCCACTCAGCAGCATTCAAAATAAGCTCTAAATGCTGTAATGACTGATGCACTACATCAGCTAGCATTTACATTTGCTAATATGGCACAGATTAGCTCTGAGTGAAGGAAAAGTGGCATTGACAGCACTTCATTGGGAAATGGAAGACTTTCTGATTCTAATACGGATATGGAAATGATTGATTTGGCCGCTAGAGCTGTACACAATGTGCCGCTCAACCTTAGACATCTGTAGAATCATGAGTGTGTCCAAGGAGGACTCTATGTTCAGAGCCATTCAGACAAGGTCAGTGTGTGAGGAAAATATAAAGAACTATTGAACATACAAAATGGTTGAAAAGGTGGCTCTGTTGCTGCATGCGAGACCGGACATTGGCTGACGAAACACAAGTTTCACTAAATGAAACTGAATCCACCACCACCAGCTGTGAAATCCCATGAGAAAACCCTTGTGCCCCTGTATGTGTGTAGAATGTGTATTAACGCTCTGAAAAATGATTTAATCTGGGACTTGAGTAATAACAATATGCAGAGTAGATGAGGCTGTACAGCTCCGGGGTTAAGACACACTAATGAAAACAATCTCAGCCCTGTATCCAAATGTGTCCTGTTGCTCATAACCTCACTGAATGTGTGGAAAACACTGTTAGACATTTGACAGCTTTAATTTCACACTCAGGAAATTGTCACCTGCAGCGAAGAGCTTTATGCACCAGACATTATGAACGCTTGACACATGCCCTTCTACCTGTTGATACACACTTGTCTCAATAATCAGCTGATTTCAAGAGCGGCTGAAACTGCAATTACATCAGTTACATTTCCTGTGATGGCCTTTCTTGTCGCGCAATCAACTTTAACAGCGTTTGATTGTTAGTGATACGGTTTCCTTCCTAAATTATTGTCAAAGTTTTCAAACTTTTTATCCTTCAATCTACGTTTTCCAACTCTCAACTGTCATGCTGAAATGTTTTGACAGGAGTTTAAAATTACATATTGTCCAGAAATGGATGGATAGATTGTGCATTTGTATCTAATTGTCAGTCAAGCATTTTGAGACGTCAGTACCACAATTCAGATTAGAACAAAGGGAGGAGGCTGTGATGAGCTGACAGCAACATGAAGGTGACAAGAGGTAGGTATGAAGTCGACAGACACAGTGCTTTGTTAGAGAATAGCCAGTGACAGCCGTATTACTGGAAGTTGGTGGTGTTTTGGGATTCTGCACACTCCTGAAACAGTCGCGGCCTGATAAATCTGTGCAGGATTAAAGTGTTTCACCCTGTCTTTCAGGATTAAACTCCCTAATCCTTCTTTGCATTATCAGTCTTAAATCTAGATACAGGGCTCACAGTCTGATAAATGCGAGTTAAGGCTCCCCAGACTTAATTGGCTACTTTCCCTGGCCATTCTTAAATATACACCATTTATCATTACCTAATAAAATGAAAATAAGTAGACTGAAAGCAGCCATAAAATGTGTCCTTATCATCAAACAGAGATTTCAGCAAGTTCTGCTTTTAATGGCTATTGTTTTGCACTCTCCACTATTGAACTTTTTGGCTTTGATATGCATTGGCCCATCAAAATGCACTTTAGAGGGAAACTCAATTTCCCCTTTTTCCAATATTTGAAGGAGGTTACAGTCCTTGGTTTATTGCCGCTCTTGGAGTTGAAGAGAATTTGTTGGCGATGCATTAATGAAAACCATGACACCATTTACATAAATATACTGTTAGTGGTGAGAGAGCATCCACATGGGGGGAGAGAAGGGTGCATATAAGTGCCCCATCATCATATTTTGACAAAAGGGTTGGGATTAGCTTGTAAAGAGGGATGGTACTTTCCATGTTAATGATCCCGTTTGCCTCCAGAGCACACTTGCACAAGATTATGCCATACACCCATGTTTCCTGAGCATCTCTAAACAAGAGCTGGAGGCCTTGCGGCAGTTTGTGCCTTTCTGTCATCCGCTCTGCACTGCTGAACGGATGCTTCTTTTAAATGTATTCCTGATGCATCATTATTATGGGCCATGCATCTTCACAGGCAGTAGTGGAGCTCGCAGTTTTAACACAAGCCCCCTGTGAACTGACACTTCTCACATACATGCTCACTCACTACATACGCTCCAGTAAATATGGCCCTAAAGCGCCTCTCTTGTCCATCAAATGAAGTAGGAATATGGATATTTATCTTCCAATTTATTTTCTAATAGACATGCATCTGGCCCATACTGGCTGTCAGTATTCTATGTGCTGCTCACTGTGTATTCAGTTTGTCATTGACTTTTCAGTTTGTGTAGAATGGCAGATTGCTATCATGTACTAACTAATAAAAATCACACACAGCTAATTGTCTCATGTCAGAAGTGCATTGCTTTCTTTTGAACGCATGTCTCATTACCGTTCACTACAGTAGACGGTATGTTGTAGCTCCATTGTTCCTCATTTGCCTCAGTTGCCATGGTCACACCCCGCGCTTAATTTCCCGAGGATTAGCAGACTGATTAACACTAAACATTAAGATTAGCATTTGTTCATATTTACTTAAGGCCACACTAAAGTAAATTAACCAGCGTTGTGTTAATTGTTACAGTGCGCTGTTTTAAGGCGATTACTAATTACGCAACAAACGAGCAAAAGGTGGAAGGACTGAAGCTAGTATTAAACTGCAATCTGCTGCTACTATTGTGAGGGAAGGCACAAATTCAAACCTGAGCTCTTTATTCAATTGCCAACAAACCCAACGTGCCTTCTACTTCCTCTTTACCAAGTGAACCATGATGTAGCCCATTTTTGGTGAAGGCAATTAAAAAGCAGTATGCAGAAGATAAGGGGATGGATTTCACAGGGCCAGTGTTAGAATGTCACTGCAGTCATTGTGAACTTTTGGAGATATAGTTGGTGATAAAGGGAGGAAGAGCATGAAACAGACCTCAGAGATTCTCATTACAGCTGTAGTCTGTGGACAGGACGTACACAGCTCATTCAGGTTGGTGTGGGAGGGTGTGGGAGCTGGAAGAAGAGATTGGGAAACTTTTTTTTCCGATCCCCTGGCCACAGTCTCCATCATGTTCCGTTGCCAGTGCTGGACACAGGAATAATCTCACACTTCTGTACTTTTTTGTCTCTTCTCTTCTGCTCCGTTTGTCTCTTCTCACTTTATCTCCTCCTCTTTTTATACCTGTCTTTGGGTGATTTATGTTCCTCTCTCCTTCCGGCTACAATTGGGTCCTGTTGGCTCTATGCAACCTCTTTCTCACTTTTCACCAACCCTGTATCCTCCTCACCTCTGCTTTGTCAACCAGCTGGGCAGTTGGCTCCCCTGGTCTTCATCTTTACACCTCGATGCTGATTCAGGAGGCCTTCAACTGGCAGCTTACGGCTATATCATGCAGAGGCTATTGTTGTCCGTCTTAGCTAGTCTACGCAGTGATGATGTGAAGTCAAGGTAATTTCTGACAAATGTGCTAACGTTATAGGAGAGGTTTTAAAAAATACAAATGAGACCACAATATGCAATGTAAAAAAACATTTCAGTGCACACCTGGCTTGATATAGATATGTTTATTGCCATACTGTGGAGCATTCCAGGCAAAGCTAGAACATCTCCACACATCCAAACACTGTCACAAAGTAGCAAAAAATAATAAGGTTGAATGATTGGATATTTTCCTGTGGTTTTCTGTGACTCTTGCCCATTCAAGCTATTTGCTGAATTGTGATCGTCAGAGTGAATCTAGCAATAAGCCTTTTGCAAAGCTCTGCCAAGGTTACTGCTATGTCTCTATGCTATGTGTATAATGTATACATGTATTTGTACGATATGAAAGTGCATCTCCCAAGGGCAGAGCAAACATATTGAATAGCCCTTGAATTTGCTCCTCACTGTTTCTGTATTGTCTTTGCATTGCGTTTATTTGACCCTCCCAGAATCACACACGTTTGTGGAGATGAGCAACCGAGGCAACCTTGAGTCCTTTGTTTTTATTTTGCTCCTCTCTGCAGCCATACCAGTGCTACTTCCCCTCCCTCCAGCCCGCACGGAGCAGTAATTAAGCACAGTAATCCTGTTGCCGTGACAATGAACGACTGCAAGCATAGATCACATATCCTCATGAAGGGAATGAGTGTAAAATGATTGTTGAATTACCAGAGGCTGTGCACAGTGGCTGTAGACACAAAGATTATGAACATAGCCCTCAAACTGCAAAGCGTGGAAAACCCTCATTAATCAAAGAATTAATCATACAATCTTACTGCTGAGATAAAAACAATAAAACTATTAGTTGTGTCAAGAGCTGAAGAGACCGTGAGTTTATCACTGGGAACTCATGTCATCATTAGATTATACACCATTTTACCTGCAAGAGAGAGCTAAGATCTATAAGAAAAACTATCTATTGTATTACCATTATTCCTTTTGTCATGTTATATTGAATCACTTAAAAGGAACATATCAAGAGACCGCTGTCACACCCTGGCACACTTGCTTCTACTGAATACAAATGTAGTGTTTTCTCTAGGATGGGAATTGAGGAGTTGGTATCGCACAAGAGTAAGTTGGTTTGGTGTTATGTTTTATGCCTTGTTGCCCTTACAAGCTGCTTAGTTTGCATTTTTACTGTAAACAAGCTCTGGTAGTCGTACATACATTTTTAAGCCAATCAATATGTCATGTCTTTCAGTGTATCTATACCATCAAAGTAATAGGTGGTATAGATAGAGTGAAGGTTCATTTAGAGTAAGAAGTACACAGGGTGTCCATAAAGTCTCTTTACAATTTAAAAAATGTATTACAAAGGCAATTAATAAGATATCTTAATCAGACTCAGCTAAAGTTTTTTACCTCATTTAATACACCTCTATATGGGCACCATTTAGTTGCACAAAGCACATCAAGACGGTACTGGATTTCTAGCCATGTTTGCTGTAGCATAGCCTCATCAATGGTTACAATCGCATCTGTTATCATTAAAGTTTTTTTATTAATTTTCGCTTTAAGTACAAAAATGAAAAAAAAAAAATGACAACAAACCACATTAATGAAGCAGTCTTTGTAATATCACATTACAGACAATTCCGCAGAGCTATTACTGCCCACATATGACTAAAAGTGAGTCCATATCCTGTTGGTTTTGTCCTGGGTGTTGTGCACTTTAGAGCTCAGTCTCTCAAATGCAGCAGTCTCTGTCATCAATCTAAACCAGTCCTCAACCTGTGGCCTGTGGGGGCTTTTCCAGACCCTCAGAATTAGTCTGAGGGTCACAATAAAACCAGCCACCGCCAGCCCATACATTTCCATTGTGAATCCAGGGGGTACGAGAAGTCACATCTGTAGCGAAGCTGGGATAGGTAGGATAATCCACTTTTCCAATTTTTTAATAACAGTCAATATCAGTCCAAAATGAAGACACCATGGGACATTCCCAGAAAACATGAAGATATGTACCAGTATCAGTTTTACATTTCCAGCAGTTATTGTTCTGCAGTAAGCCCATTTAGTATAGCTTTGATGGAGTAAAATAAAATCGATACTTCTAGCATCTCTTGTAGCCCAACCTACATTTGAAACAACCGTATCCCACACATCTTCATTTATCTTAATATTGAAATCTTTTGCCAACTTAATCTCAAACCTTCACATATTGCACCTTGGTTATTTAGAAGCTTCTTATAATACAAAGATGCAGTTTGCATATTCATTGGCAGAATTCGCCCGACCTGTAGAGCATTCTCTTTCTGTAAATGGCTTAAGCTAAAGACAGAACTCGCACTGCTTCTGATTTGTAAATCTTTTCAAAAATCCCCTTTGTCTGTCAATTTAAACACATCTTTTAACATGTCAAATGACATAAAATTGTCATCCCTGTATAGACGCTCTGTCTTTTGAACTCCTTGTATCAACCATTTTCGCCACAAGAAGGGAGATTTGCCGATGCGTATTGCTGGGTCGCTCCAAACTGAGGAGTAGTTCTGTTTATATGGAGAAATTCCCAATCTCTGTAATTCACTTTAAGAATTCTGTGAGAGCAGTTGGATGATATTAAATGAAGCCACCAATGACCTTTCAACTTTAACCCACCCCTTATCTGTTTCCTGATTTTTCCAATGTTTGGATAATTTGTTCATTTCAAAAGCAATATTATATAATTCCAAATCTGGGAGTGCCAGCCCTCCCGTGTCCCTCAATGCCGAAAGCTTTTTTAAACCAATTCTCGTCTTCTTGCCATTCCAAAGAAACGTTTTAATTAATGTATTATATTGTTTATAAAAGACATTACTAATAGTTATGGGTACCATCATTGAAATATGATTGAACTGTGGGGCAACCAGCATCTTAATAGTATTGACTTTACCCCACAGGGTAAGATTCAGTAGCTTCCACTTATCTATATTATTTTTTAAATTTTGAAGCGGTGGTTCTAGATTAATTGAGATTATATTAGAAAGGTAATTAATATATCTTATCAATTGCCTTTGTAATAAAATGTTCAAATTGTAAAAAGACTTTATGGACACCCTGTATATTGCCTGAAATATACAGAATATTACAAAATTTGAGCACGAATTAAAATAAAGTTTAAAATGTGTTTATGTGTTAAGTATTTGTATATCATTTTTGTGTTTAGGTTTTGAAAAATGTGTTAGCTATTCTCTTCAGAACTTGAGCTGAGTCTATTGATTTTGGAGGTGTTGTCAGAAGGAGTGAGCTGCTTTGCCTATCTGAATGAAAACATTGTCTTGGTTGAGCTCTTATTGAGGTGTACACAGAGGTTGAATCATTTCAGACTTGGTTGGGTTCAGGACAGATACTGAAGTGGAGCTGAAGCAGTGTTTACTGTGGGCACGGCTCACCTCCATTACTTGTGCCCCCTGCAGGTACAAGCCCCTCCCCGGAGTGCATGGCCACTGCCACACTCGCAGGTTAAAGCTCTGATTGTTTTCCAGCCAGGCTTCCATGATGGATGACAAGCAAGGTTTCCTAATATGATATCTACACACCATAGATGCCTCCAAGAACTGTGTGTGTGTGTGTGTGTGTGTGATCTCACCGCTCTGCCTGGCTTCCATCTTCCATTAAATGCACTGATGGGTGGTGTACTGAGTGACTTCAATTTTATGTTGGGCATTAAACTGAATGATATTTCAGCCGACATGTAACTAGTGCTATATAGTCACAAAAGCATGTCTACATCTGTCATTTAATGGTTTGCGAGCACATACAGCAGAACTGGATCCACAAATGAGCACACGGTGGGTCATTCTTACGCCTGTCTCTGCTGCTGGGAGCCATCTCTGAGCGGCTTCACATGGTTACTGGATTATTGAATGTCTTGACAAAATACTGATGCTTTAGAACATATAAAAAGATTGTTTTGGAGGAAGAAAAGATGTGGCACTCTAGTATTGTTTCTGGTTTCATTGTTCAGCGGTGGGTCTAAGTGCAAAGACAAACAGCTTTCAAGTAAATTGCATCAAACACTTGCCAAGCTCTTCTCTTGTGGTTTATATCTTGAAGTATTTCATCGACAACAAAATCTATTTTCAAGCATCCCTATTACAGAATTAGAGCCTAATACCACAATCATCATCCTTCAGTCTTTCATGCAAAAGTTGCTACATTGATTTTAGGCCTTCTTGTTTGTCTCCATGATTTGTTGTCTCAGAGCCTTGATGTGAACTTTATAAATACTAATAACAGTGAGTTCAAGGAAATGCTTATAACATTACAAAGCAGAGATGATCTTTTTCAACTGGGAATTCAGTAATGAATGTCTACTGTTGCTTTGTTCATAATTAAATCCGTTTTAATGCTTCGAGATTTCATTTTACCCATGAACCATACTTCTCTTATAGGAGACATATTGGGCAAAAAAAACTTTTTGTTCTAATTGTTTTCGTTTTTTATTTACTCACTCAAACTTATATTTAGAGTGATTCATGCATGTTTGAATGCTCTTTATTCTCCTGTATTCAAAATACCATTGTTTTCTCCATACACACTGCTTTTTACTTACTTCACTCCAGGCCCGGCAGCATGGTCCAGTAGCATGGCGCTTTGTTGTGATGACAGTTATAGTGACTTTAGAACACAGCAAACTTGTTTATTTTATTAGGTCATTAGATAAATATTCTAATTTAAAATGTCCAAAATATAAAATAATTATCCACGGGGTGCATGGATGATAATATATAGCAGACAAAAGCATAATATGTCTTCTTTAAAGTTATGGTTTTTTTTGCCAGTCCAACAAGATCACCTTCACTTGCTGTCAGTGCTGATGTTTCAGGCTACTGCTGACTGAAAACACCCAGAGGAGCTGTTTTTGAAATGCCCTGACAATCTTCCGAATTTTGTCTTGTCAAACTTGCTTGTCAAACATGTGTGTTTTTCATATGTACTTTGTGGACATCTCTTTCGCTTGCTCACAGACACATTATATCTCACTCTGGAACAGGTCCCATAATGTGGACATAATCTTTGTAATTGAATTCACTCGTCAGTGGACATAATGTTTTGAGTGTTTGGTGTCTGATTATTCCCTGTGCTAAAAATGTAGTTAATGAAACATAGCTGTGTTTCTGCTATGTTCCAACTGTGTTTTATGCTTGCATTTTGCTTGGTTTGATGTTTTTATGTACATGTTTATTATTTGACAAGCAAATGGAAATAATTGAACAATCACTATGCAGATTGGTTGGTATTCATGCATACGTTTTCAGATTACAGTACTTCTAAAATTTATGCAGTTAATAATAAAGGGTGTCTGGATGTTTCTAAACAACACTGACTTTTTACTGCCTGCATTTGCATAACGCAGTAGTGTATAGAGAAGGTAAGCTATTTTTATGTAGTTATAGTTTCAGCACAATTTAAAGAGACCATCTTTTATAAGAGCGCTCATTACACCTATGAATGCACAGCTAGTTCTTCTTTTTACATTTATTTTCCATATTCCATATGCTTAACTCCAACATCACTGAGGTGCTTTAGAAATAGATCCCTCTAAAACCCCTTTCCTATTGTGTTTTCATGCCATGTGTCCTTGGGCAAGGGTATTACAATAAAGCCAATAATTCAAGTCCCTGAAACTTACAAAAATGCAAAGTCATAGAAACATTTGGCCAAAATACAAGTTTTCAGTATGTTTTTTGGACTGAAAAGAATTGCTAATAGTTACCACGTTGCTTGCTAGCCTCTGTTTGCTATTAAACTCCTAATATTTTGGAAGAATATAGGAAAAAATATGATGCAGCAAGCTTTGAGGTGGATGGGATTGTTGAGCTCCATGCAAGTCAAGTTGCAAAGTAAAAGTATATTATGACACATATTATACATACACTGTTTTGTAAATGAAGCCTTTGTACAAATAGCACAGCCTGCTATGCCACAGCCTGAGTATACCACATCTAACACTTGGGTGAGCCTGCTCTATGTTTTGTTGCATCCTTGTGTTGTATGTTGCTGCCATGTTGTGATTTGTTGTCCATTGTGATGGTAGACTGTTCATCTTCAGAGAAGGAGTTGTTGAGTTGAGGAAGGGCCTCATTCTCTCCAATCCATATCTGAGTCGTAAAGAGAGGGGTCTGGCTGTCTCGAGCCGTCGTGTGCAGACACATCCAGACCAGCAGTGATAGGACAGAGGGCGGCTGCAAAGGAGGACCACTGAGATGAGCTCAATCAGATAAGCATTTGTTACATTCATTCATCTTTTATTCTGGCCTTCCCTTTTGCTCTGCTGCTCTCTCTTCTCTCTGCCCTCACGCCTCATGAAATAGCCCTTATTTGTGGCTCTTCGCAGGCCACTTGTGAGCTTCCTCTGCCTGTGTAATTCCATGGGGCACCTTTAAGAAACTCCAAACACTGTGCCAATCAGGTCCAATTGTAGGTGTGTGTACAAGGCTGGTCGTGGCTGATTGCCCATAGAGGTCTTGTGATGCACTGAGCGCACATTCTATTCTGTTCACACTAATGACAGTGAGAGAAGTGTGATTGTCCAACGCTTTACGTAACTGCTCCTTCTCCACTATTTACTCTGGATGAATCCTCTGGGAACACTTGCATCAAGAGCACTAGCTGTTATTATTCATTTACAGAATTTTGTTTTGTTGAATTTGTAACTGTAACTGTAAAGTGAATACTTCAGCTCTTGATTAAGAATTGCTTCCCAGTATACAGTACAATGCAAACAGCTTTTTCTGGAGTTTGTCCAGTCGCCACGATGTATTGTGACACAATATGGCCTCAAAATAAAGTACACGTACACTGACTGATAAAATGTTACACTGTCATCATTGATTGTACCGTGGATTATAGCTGATTAATTATGAAAGATTAAATATAAAAGAAATACTGCTGACAGAAAAATGGGTAATTATCTCGAATTGTAGACTTTCTCCTTTAATTTGAGTCATTGAAATGGATTGATATCAAAATTTTTCTATTTTATGTCACAGTTATTCTGTAACAAAGAATAACAGATGTATGTTGAAACAAAGAGTAGTGTATTGAGAATTTGCTCCCAGCAGATCCTCCACCTACAGGCACGGTTTAGGCTTATCTTAGAGATGTTATATTGTGTAACTTCTAATGTTTACAAGCATATTTGTGTCCTTCTCAGTGTGAAGAGGAGTGATTTTGTTGTGTGTCAGAGCTCACTGTTGGAGTTGGCTGTACTGACTCTGTAAAGGCAGGCTGATTCAGCTCTAAGCGAGAGAGCTCTTATACCAACACAAGCACACTGTGGCTATATTGTACGAGTCACAAGATCAGGTCAGTGTCTTCTTCTGTGTTGTATGTCTGACAGGAAGACTGCAGGGACAGGGCTGTTAGTGGAAAGTGTTTACGGCTGTGACATGTTGGTCAGTGCAGTTCTACTCCTGAGAGACCAGAGACAACACATAACATCTCAGGTCATTTTTATATGCAACAATATTTACATCCAACATCATGCATTTTCAAAGGCTATTACAAGTGCCTGAACACAGTTACCCTGCACCATGTGCGCTGGCTCCATCCACCAGTTGCTTTTGAGCCAGTGGCAGATTGAGCTTGGGTTGGAGCACATATGCAAATGCAGGCTCATTATGCATCTGACTTGATCTTGTTCCAGCTGTCAGTTTTAATTGACCATTTGCAACTGAATTACACAAACTTTGATGTGTGATTGACAGTTGTGATATTTGCATTTTTTTTACTTTTCCACTGATGGGAAAGCCAAACAGCTGCCAAGAACGTTCTGCCAGTAGCTGATCTCTCTCATCTCTGTAGTTCAACATTGACCTGTCATTCATGCTGGTGTCTCGGTATCTTAAATTTTCATTTTATTGTATAATTGCTTCATAGACTATACTAAAAAACTACAACTACGTCAGACCAGTTTGAATCATCAATAATGTAATTACACATGTTGGGATGTGAAAATAACTACATAGAAATGTAATAACGCATCCACCTTTAGTACATGTCTTACAAGTAACAGAGGCTAACCCACCAGACCAGAAGGCACTGTTTGAAAAAGACCCTGTACGTGCACTTCAAAGGCATTATCAATTAAAACAATAGTGCCTTCAAGTTTCATGTGTCCAGTTACAGTGTACATACTGTAAGTGCCCATTTAAGCCTTTTATATCTGATGTTAAAGAGAGTCACATTGTCACATTGCATCACTTGGGATTATTGGTGTTTTGCGTTTCACGTTTCACAGATGCATCATTACATAAGACTGAATGCAGTGCAGTGGAAGAGTTGTAATCACTGGCATTTAAAGAACGCAACAAGCCTCATCTTCATTCAGATGCCATTTAAATGCACTGCTAGTTGCAGTTGCTTGACAATGATGACAAATGATATGGAAAAGTGTTCTGTCTGGCTGGCATCTATCCACAAGCTATTATCCAGACACTCAAATACTCCCGCTGCAACCTGCAATAGACAGAAACTTTATGCACACCAAACTGTTGCCTCATTTTGTCATCTAGGTATCTGAAAATCTAACTGCAATTAACATTCACTACATAAGCTCACTGAGTCACAAACACAGTCTAGTGGCACAAACCCATTCACCTTCTCACTGTCTTTGTTTAGAATGATTACGCTGCAGTCCTCATTTCTGTACTGATCTCTTCATCTCGGCATGTACCTTCTTTTTCAGAGTAAAGAAACAAAAGAGCCATTACAATTGCTATATTTCATCTCATAGCTGCACCCTATTCAGCTCTCAAATGTAGCTTGTGCTCAAAACGGTCTGGTACAAGTCTATAGACTGATTGTCTGTCCTGGTATACGTGCCAGCTTTTAGTAAAAATGGCTTGCTTTTGTTCCTCTCATTCCTTGCTATCCTGTCTGAGTGCTATTGTACTTTGAAATGAATATGCACTATAGTTTTATTGTAAAGAAACTGAGAAATGCCTCTTAGGATCCATTTGTGTTTGGATTCTCAGATCAGTGCTTATGTAGGAAAATAAGGTCAATCATTGCACTCAGTTTCCATCTTTATTGAACAGTGTACTGTATTAAAAAATGGCAGTGGTTTATAGAAAAACCATAGGGGATCTGACCTCATTGAAGAGTTAGTATTCTTGATGTCTCCACAGATCACTCTTGATTTGTTATTGTAAGACCAGGACTTCAAGGGCAAAGAGTTTGACATGTGTGTATGTGTTCAATTCTTATCAGGGTAACTTTATTGATCTATGACTGCTATGCACTAGGAAAAAAAAGTATAGTATAGTGGTAAAAGTGTAGTATTTACACAACTTGTAAGGCGCCAGCTCAGGGCTTTTTCAACCCAAGTTATTTTGACTGAATTTTGAATTTTAATGTAACGATACTGTAGAGCATAGAGCCATCTTGTGTGTGTCTTGTCAATGTGGCTGCAAGGCAGTTTCAACACTCAATTAGTTTTGGACAGGCCTCTTATTAATACTTGAAAGTCCCCCTTACATCCTTGAGGGTGACTTTTGACAGCTGTTATTTATAGCATAGTAAAGTCTTGAATGTGGTGTATTATCTGTACTAGTGATGAACGATAATGGAATTTTCCATCGATACCAATAAGTCATAATTTGAAGATGTGTGTCATTGATAACTGATGAAGTAAAACCGATATTACATTTTAAATGAACCTGATTTTTGAAATGTAAAACTTTTTATTTATTTGTTTGTTTTAGTTTCTAGGCCTATAGGCCTATAGCAGACCATATAATACATATAAGGCCTTAAAAATATGACATTTACAAATATGAAGTAACAGTATTGGGTAGTATCCTGCTCATAAGCTCAATATAATGTAATTATAGACTTCCAATGTCCTGGTAATGTTTCGTAAAGGCCTACATTAATTCTTCTTGCCACACTGTAAATGCTGTTATTATTATTATTAACAATATGCTTCATCTAAGCCATATCTGTGGGTTTTATGCTTTGAGCAACACAGAGTGAAAGGCCGAAAAAGCCGTGACATGAATATAAAGTTAGAGGAGAGAGGCAGACACAGACAGCCCTGTACACAGTCCATCTGCATTGGGCTGTAGCGAATGTCTGCGTGACACGCGTGTTTTCTTGTCTGCACACGGAGCACATGGTCACAGCAGCGGCTAAAACAGACAAACTCCTCTGGCTGCACCATGCATCCTCTCTTTTGATTGAGCTAAAATACAACTAGATCCTTGCATAGTCCAAGCCTGTCAGCCCGATAGCATCTGTGTGAAGCTACAGCGCTAATGCACAGACTGTATCGGCTGCCTATCGGGGCTGGCTGAAAATACGTTCACTCGTTGTGGCGTAGAGTTGGGCGATATCCATCTAATGAAGCCAAATCTGCAAAAAAAAAGTGTTACATTTTTTCCTTAAATAGCACATACACTGTGTGAAATAGATAAAATAACGCTCATTTATTAAGAGTGAATTTAGCTGATTTAAATGCAAAATACATCATTAATTGACCAACAAGCCTCACGTCTCTCCTCTCCACTCGCACGTACATGTCTGCTCCTGCCCACTGCCACCTCACTCTACTTTTGTACCATTTTAAACTCCAAATCATACGTAAATGTGTGAAACTGTGACAGTAAAGAACGTTGGAGGTTTGATTGTGAAACGTAAGGCACAAATATGCATTGAGGAAGCGACTGTTTCTTTCCTCTTTCATGAATGCACACGTATTCATTAAATCAAATACCGCGTGGACCTGTGGCTGGGCTCTGACTGCATGATCATATTATAACAGAGAAATGGAGGAAATGTTTATGCGGACACATGTATCTCGGCGTGTGGAAAACATCACTTTTCTGCGTATTTGGGCAATTTATGAAGTTGGTTCACTCACCTGTTCTGTCCAACCCCCTCCTTCACTGTCCTTCACGGACATGAAGAAAATAACACCCCAACAGTACATACATCCATGCATCCATGACGCACGAGTTGATAAACTCTGTCTCATAAAATCTGTCCACGTTCTGAGTTCATCTCCACACGGTCCACATCACTCCATACGCCCTGTGTCCATCTCCACGCGACCCACATCGCTCCATACATCCTGTGACCAGCTCTACGCGGTCCACATCGCTCCATATGTCCTCACATTGCTCCAAATACATGTGTTAAAATGTGATATTCTTCTTTCTTTTAGACAGCGCTGTTTGAGCCCCAACAGTCGTTTTGCCAGGCAGAAGGAACTACACGCGCTATTGGCATGATGATAAGTTCAGGCGCGCTATGTAACTTTTCTGCAGCAGCGCTTATATGTTTTCAGCTTTTGTGGGTTAGTTATGTACATCACGCTTTTTCAGTACCGCAATATACGATATTATTGTCATATCCAACTCTACTGTCGCGGTGAAAACTTTTAGGCTAAGTGATTTGTTAGTTTAAATGTTAGAATCCTGTATCTCCCTCTCCCGTGTCACGGGGCTGGTACAAAGCGGCTTCACTGAAATATCTTTCCTCCTAACATAAAAGAAGCCCATATATGTAAACTTGTGTCCTCTCGCCCGGGGCTGCTCTGTGTGTGTGGCTGGAGCAGGGGGTGGAGCTGGGGCTCAGAGTGAGCTCTCTGAGGGAGAAAACCTCAGAGGAAAAGCGGCTGAATCAGTGTATTTTGGGCTTCTAATTATGAGATTAAATTATCAATGAAAGATGTTATTATCGGAATAATCAGTGTGACGTCATAACTGCAATTATCAGCCAATAATTATCAATATTATTATGCATCCCTGATCTGTACCTCATGGCTTTACTCAGTTTTAACTGTAAAAAACAAAAGAACACTAATGTTATACTTTAACATGATGTCACTACGAAGTGTTGAGCCTTGAAATAACCTACCGCTACACTATAAGCACAATAGAAGGAGAGCTGTTATAAACAGTTGAAAATATGGGTGTGGGTGGTATGAAAACTGGTGACCTGTGTCTGGGTTTGCATCGTTAAAACAGCCTTAATTACTGGATTTACTGAGATTTATTAACATGTGTCTGCAAATAGGAGATTAATTGTCAAATACAAACCTATGCAGAGTTTGAGATATGAAGTATTCAGTTATGAGATCAGTGCATGTCTTCAGTTATTTTTTCACTTGCCTTTTGCCCTCTAACCAACCTCAATAAGATGAATCCATTCAGGTGTGTTTTCTGTTCAAAAGGAGCTGCCTGTCCCTGCTGTGTCAGATTTGACAGCACACAGGAGGGAAAAGGTGGAACAGACGTGCACTCCGGCACAGCTGTTCAGAGAGGTGCTGAGAGGTGCTGGTCAGTCCACTAGTTTGTCGCCCAAACTAAGAAACATGTTGCTGCACAAAGCTTTCAACTGGTAGAGAGTTTAAATTCCAGAGCAGTGGGCGCGGATATGGCATTCAGATTGCCCTCAAGATGGCAGGCTGCCATTGCTGCAATCTGGCTGCTGACCGCTAGGTCTGGGTGCAGAACTGGCAAATTTGAAATCCTATGGTGACTTTGCACTTGTCAAAATCATTTTTAGGGGATGGTTCAAGCAACGGCTTGAACCTCAAATGCAAAGTTATGGCTGTGTGATTCTGAGAAGCAGGCTTGTTTGGCCACTGTGGATTTTTAAAATTTGTGCATATCTAATGAGGCGGGACTTCGATTGACAGCTCAGACTGGACTGTGCACCGGCACGGTGAATTAGCGGATGGCAACGCTGCCGCCCGCAGGCGGTGTGATGGGAATTTTGATTTTTGCCTATGTTATATTATATTATTATGTGTGCATTATAGTGAATGGGGTGGAATGACGAGACAATGTCTGTAATATGTAAAGTCAATGTTTCAGACATTTGGGAGAGTTTAGAAATGCCAGGATGTTTTTGAGGGGGTCACAAAAGAACGGAATATCTGGTCATCATATACTATATCAAGATCTGAATCCCTAATAGTAAAAATTTTAGATTTTGCCTCCAGCATAGCAAACTAAAGTAGAACTTCCCAGAATGCAGCAGGACATATTGTAATTATAGTCTTGTGCCTAGCTAAATATTCTGTCTCTTCTGAGTTGCGAAGGCTGATGGATAAAGCACCATGCCCCTTGTGTGTTGCAGGTGGCTGTGACAGGGGCATCCCCGGGGCAGGACCCATGAGGAGTCATAGAAGATGCTCACAGCCTGGGCGCTTCTGCTCTTCTTAGCCATGTGGGTGAGAAGCACCGCTGCTGGCCCGCTTTCCTTCAGAATTGGTAAGTGGAACACAAACACAAGCACCTGACAGTGTGCTTACTCAGATTTGATTATTTATTTTTCTGTATAAATATTTCTTGTCAAACTTTATTATTTCTTTGTTACTTGCTTATTATATTATAGTTGTAATACAGCCATAAAAGCCCCAATTTGCTTAATGGAATTAGCTACCTTTTACTATCTGGTTGTATTCAGCTGGTTTTATCTTATCTGGTCTTTTATACAGTGAAGGTTGTGATTCATACCTTGTGTGAGCTGCAGTCACCATAGTGGCGTTAAAGTGGAAGATCAGTGGTGCAGGATTGAACCTGACTAGACTTCCTACTCAGTACTGTAACCTGTCATAGGCCAACCTTGGGACTTGTACCATTTTATTGTTATTCTCTTACACTCCACAGGTTTCTGACATCTTGTCACCAGCTCCTTGTCTCACAAAGCTTAGATTGACAGGCCACTACTTGGCACAAACTGTGTGTGCATATGTCGTGTGTAGACAAAAGGCATGTTTGAAATCTCTGGTAACCCTGGTTACACAACAGTGTTGCTCAGAAAAATGCAACCCTTATGTCATATTTGATCTGCATTTACATGTAATGATAATGTGTGTGGAGACCATTGATGGTTTAAAATGCTGTTGTACACTCAGATGTTTTACTGTCACTAAATAAACCTATGAGGCCTAAAAGCACAGCGATTGCGGATCAGCTGCAGTCAGTCACTGTTGAGATTGGGGCTGCGCCGTCATCCCAGAAAACTGGTTATTATGAGCTCAGAAAGGGTTCCTGTCCCAAAGAAACTACCTCTTCCAGCATTTTCAGCAGAGCCAATATTCGTCAAACACGATTTTGTTTTTTAGAAACAAATAAATATGTATTTTAATGAAAAAGGTTTAGGAACATAGACAAGACAGGCCTCCTAATTAGTACCTCATCTACCAGAATTAATCATTGCTTTCCACTTCAGTACTACTTAAACACACACAAAATCCAAATTATTCCTCCAAGTCCAAACTCCACTCCAAACAACATGCTTTTACTGCCACAAGATTGGCTGTAGACCAGTCTGTTAAAAAGACCATAGCTGACCATTGACAATTTTAAATAACTGGATCACAATTCAATTGTTTTTTTGATTAACTGCACAGTCTCCACTTTCAATTACAACAAGTCTCAGTCCTGAGATTTTCCAAAGCAAACTGTTGTCTCTTTACAATGGGGGATTTCTAATGCTCTCTCCTTTTTGGCTTCTTTGGGGACACCACAGTGCATCATTTGCCTCATTATTTAGAGTTGTTTCTGGGGTCTGTATCCCTGTCCATTTATCCAGGTTAAGGATTGGTGTAAAGACAATACTGCTTCCTCCAATAGCTGGATTAAGGAAAAACGAGTACAATTGAAGTTTGTACTTGTCGACTGTCACCACAGTCACAGTCAAGTGATTTGTGCACGTTTTTGTCTGCACTAGTTTACTTTTGGCATGCCTCTGAGAAACCATTGTAAATGCAGAAACGGTAAAACACACAAAGCTGCGTACTCACAAACAACAGCTCAGAGTTGTTGTCATTTGTGCTCCAGGAGATGGTATTTAACATGGCTCTCCCTGGAGGCCTGCCTGGCTGGCATAATGTCACTGTCTGGCCTTCTCTGACAGCATCACGGCCAAAAACAACCTCTTCCCCAAAACACATCCCCCACCAGGAGCACGGAGCCACAGGCACACAACACAACAACACACTGTGCAGCCAATTTGAGTAGCCTTGGCTGAGCATTTTTACCATTTTGTACATATGCCTCATTCATTGTTTGTTAGCAGTTAAGTAGTCATAGGCATTTCTGCAAGCTATTTTTTTTATCTTTGCAATATCGCCCACCCCTACTTTATATCAATACAGAAATAAAACAATTAAAACATCTTGCAAGGCAGTCTTTTTTCTATCCTCAAGTCATTAACTGGTGATATACTATAAACATATGCATCGAGAGACTACAGCTTTTGCTTGTTCTGTTGGTCCCAAGCCTAGCTATATAGAGCATATTAAGAAGGACATTTTTTTAGCATGTTCTATGTTGAATAAAAAAAATAAATAAATCTTGATTTTGAAAAAAAACAAACAAACAAAAAACAATAGTTCTCTCACGACAAATATAATCTCTGTATTCATTATGGTTCTGTTGAGGAAAACGGCCTTTTCCTCTTGTATTTGTTTCTGCTTAGATAAAGAATACACTTGGAACAAATAAAGTGCAGAGAATTTACTTAATCAAATAGAAGAACGTAATACTTGTACAATGAGACTGTGTTGACATTCTCATGCAGAGACTAATAAACGCAAACTATAGTGGGAGGCTACCTTGGTTTAGACTTGGCACCTCTTCGTTGGTGCACAGGCCAGCCAGGCTTCTTGGCACGTTGCACAGTCCAATCCGACTGGGGTGTTGTCTGGGTAACAGGTCATGACATCATCCCTATTAGTAGTTCTTGTCCTATTTAGTTAGTTTGCTGTTAGATAGATTGGAATATCACGTATTTGTCTTGACAGATATCTATGAGTCTCACGGCTGTGATCAGTCCTTATCTTCACATTAACTCAAGTACAATAATGAACTATAGCAGTGGTTATACAAAATGACTAAGCACAGTTATTTATCCTAACAATTCCCTCCTTTTACACCTTTTTAGATTTCAACCAAAAGCTGTAATGAAGCACAATGATCAGATATGTGTACATTTTGCAAATAATATGAGAACTCATAGAGAGCACAGCACCAAAACCTTTCATCCACTCCTACAGTTATCTTCCCCTACACCACACTACAACCCTGCTGATCCTTCCTCGTCGTCAACTATTCAGTTGGGCTTGGAACTATTGAATGGGCCGTCTTCCTCCTCTGAATTAGTCATCATCCTCATCCTGTCCCTCCTTTGCCTGCCCAGTGGTGTTGGCGGTGTGATGGGAAGTAGCGCTGCAATAAGAATTTGGTTCTATAAACAGAGAGAAAGCGTGAGTGCATAAATCATAAAACAAATAGTACATAGGAAAAATGAGTAGCACGGCCAAACAGTGACTCTTGCAAAGGTCCTTTTAGAAAGTTGATTATCCATAACTGTTCCTAACTAGTCCTGTATATGTCCAGTCAAAAAGTTGTCAAGTCTCTTCTGAGTATTCTATCTCTGTGGTTTTAGCAGAAATTTAAGTCAGATTGGTTTGTTTAGACAACCATTCGTCAAATCTTTTTCTATTCTCACTTAAGGTCAGCAAACAGAGTCCTCTGGGGCTTTCTAGAGACCAGATTAATTGTCTTGGTTGAATCAGTGATGTGTAATTGGCTAAGTTGTGCAGCAATTTTCAGTCTTCTTGTTGGTGTGAATCATGTTGAGTTGATGAATGCCACCACTCCATGACAGGTATTGATTCATAGTGGGTGGCACGTCACGATGTGAACAGTTTTTTTCAGTACTTTTTGCTATTGCTGCCATGTTTGTTGCACATCCTCCTTGACCCAGTTTCACTGGAATGAGTTTGGAGCTGTAATACATCAGTACTCTTCTTCGTCCCTGCTTTCTGCCTCCTTTTTTTTCTGTAAAAACACTGCATTGGTAATTCACTGTAATTCCTGTCAGTGCTTGCTTGGTGGCCACAAATGCGTTTTCACCCTCTTCTGTGTAGCCAGGGACATGATTTCTACTGTAGCCAGTCATGCTAAAGAATGTGACCATCTGCTGAACTGTCATAAGTTTTCCATGTTGTAGGCTTGCCTCTAGGTGTTTGGAAGTTCTGCGCCCTGGGGTGAAATAGTTCTTCCCAGGAAAACAACACATCTTCTGCAGATCTGGAGTTTCTTTTCCTTGACTTTGTGGCTGTAATGCCATTGATGGAACTGAAATCTTGCACCTTACATCACGTGCCATCCTGAGCTTTTGTATCTGCAATGCCATCTTCTTGTTCTAGACAGGGCTTAAACAGTAAGAATGCACATCTTTAAAGGTAATTTTTAGCAATAAAAAATAAAAAAATGTTTAATGCCATACCAAGGAACATTCCGGGCAAAGCAATAACAGTGTAGCCCGGGTTAAGTCATGGTTCAGACCTTATATACAGCATTTGGATTTTTGCAAGACTCTTAAGAACTGTCATTAAATCCAAACAAGTTGTTGACAAAAGTTGGGGCATTTTTAAAACGATTTACACCAGGACCAATGGAGACCAACCAATGCATTCAAACAAGAGACACATTTTGCATTCCTGAATTAAAATCTATTGAGCTGGATTTTCCTATCCATGAATTTGTGAGTGATGAAAAGTAGCACCACTGCCATGCAATTAACAATTTAAAACAAAATATTCTATCTGTGAATGGTCCCTTAATATCTAAAGTAAATTCACAACTGTTGATTATTTCTATTAGTGTCAGTACTCTAAGAACTGAAAAAACAGCATTTTAACAATATTCAACGGCCCTGATTTGAAGGTACACTATGGAATACCAGGGTTGTCCATAGTTGAGGAGGCACTTGTTCCAAGGCCTGTGGGGCTGCGAGATGATCTGCTTTATCTGATACATGCAATCGAGTTGCTGTTTCGCATTGATGATATGCAGGTTGGGCCTTGCTCTGGTGGACCTTGCCACACGTCTGGTCATTCCCTCCACAGCCAAAGCAGGAATTATTTATTCTTCTACGGTTTCTAAATGATTGCCCATTGCCTCCTTGTCTTCCATGCCCCTGTCCTCCTTGTCTCCATCCTTGTTATCCCCCATTTGCATATGGTGTTGGTCGGACGATGACTTGAGGGGCGATTGGATCGGAACAGATGAAGTCTGTTGCTATGTCACTGGTGGGATCTGTGTATCTGTATTGCTGCAATTGTTTGGGCAACTATGAAAGGAATATTGACCTTGGGTAGGGCTGTAGGTGTAGATGTAGTGACTGCCATTTGTTTCGCGTCTTTCTCATATTTGTCCTTTGCTTTTCTCTCTGACTTGGAGCTTGAGTAGAGTCTTGGAGAGGGTAGACACATCTTCATCCTTGTTTCTGTTCTGTTCGTGTTCCTGATTGTCTTGCCACGTCCACAGGTGGTGGCTGTAAGTGACTTTCCATTGATCTTCAGGCATAGGTGGCAGTCCTAACACTTCTTCAAGTTTACAATGGACAGGTCTCGGAAGGCTCTTCTGCACTATTATTCTGAAGAACAGTTCCTGTGAAGGAATGACATTTCTATTCTTTAATCTGATGAGGTAGTGGTGCGCCAGCAGCTGAACCCTGTGTTGGGGTGTTGCATTTAAGAGGAATCAGAGAAGATGTTTGCGATGCTCCTGTTAAGCTGGTTTTGTTGATGTTCTTTCTATTGCCTATTACTGCATCAACTATTGTTTGTAATCATTCATCCTGCGATTTTTGAATTTATTTTATAGCCTGGATTGCTTGAATTTGGTTCTTGATAGCCATTGTGAGTTGGTCAATAGTTTCTGCTTGTTGTTTTATCTGTAGTTGCAGTTCCTCTAGAGCAGAATAAGTTGTCAAGTTCAATTGATTTGCAATGTTGGTGCCTGTATCACTGACTGAGCACTGGGTGGTGTTGTGGCTTTGACGAGGAAAGGATTGGTGGCCACATATGGAGGTGAAGTCTGAAGCGCCAGTGGTTCTTGGATGGGATACAGTAGTATAAGCGCTGGGGTGGTTATCTTGATGGTATCATGTCCTTGATACAGGTAACAATAGTACATGCTGAAAGAGATTCCTCTTCAGCTTTCTTCACCTGCCATCTTGAGAATCTTGGTTTGCCTTTAGCCTTCCCTTCTGAGCTTGCAGTTTGATGTGTGCTTTTGTACAAGGACTTCATTTCTCTCAAAGGTGCATGAGTTGGCAGAGGACTGAGTTCACCTGTGTCTATCCATCCTGAAATTTGTTATGCTTTCCAAAAAGAAAAGAAATTTGGCTTTGCTGAATTTCCTTCTGCTGCTGCTGTATCTTCTGCTCAAAGCAGGTGAGGAGTTGGCCCAGGTTTGTAAGGGTGGCTGTAGTTAACACAGCATTGGAATTTCGTGGGTCAGCCATGATCATGGTGTCTACTTGTGGTGTGTGTGTCAGTGGTCTACTTCAGCTATTGACTAGTTTGTGTGGTCTCAAATAAATGATTGGCTTATTTATTGTATATGCTCTCTTGCACTGATGAGAATGTTACTAGACACTGGAAAGCAGACATTTTATGTTCAGTTGAATTCAGTTTGTATTGGCTATGGTTACTTAGTCTTAATTATAATTCTTAGTTGTCTTATTTTCCAGATTATCTTGGAATTTGTTAAAACTATTGAAATTAAAACTTTTGCACCTTTAATATGACTCATGTTTTCGATTCCCAATTTCTCAGGATAAACAATGCTTCAGGACCTACACAGACAGAAAACAGATGTTATTGTTATTGTTGAAATTATGCCACTGTGACTGGAGCTGAATGTGAGAATGGGATATATATTCCAAAATTATGTCGTGTTTCACATTTAGGCACCAGACTGTTGTTTTACCAGTGACTGAGCTAAACCTATGTACTGTTAAACTCGTCCCTGACTCAAAAATATTTAGACAAACACATAAAAAAGCAGTCAGACTTTTCCTTTTTTCTTACGCAGGCAGAGTGTTCCAAATGTCTTCTAAGCGTACCACACATTAGGTGTACCAAACACCTTAACTTTAATTTGTACAAATATTACTTTAAATGTAGCCCACAGCCTTTTACTCCTTTACTATATCACTATATCTTCTCCCACTCACAGAAATATAGTTAAAGGAACTGTATTTTAAACACACTTGACCTGTCTCTGTGTCCCCAGATACGAGGTAAACATGTTCAAATCAAACATAGCTTTTACTGATGATTGTAATGCTGATTTATTCTTAGTTACAAAAACATTGGACATGATGTTCCATTTATTTATGTTATAATTTGTTGTTTTGGTTCAGTTTCAGTTGATTTAAAACTAAAAAGACTCTCTGATCTGAATCCTCAATTGCCTAAACCCCAGCAGCTGCAGTCAATCATTAAAGTGCGTATGACACTTTTTATGATTCAGTTTTGTCTTAATTTGGTGGGATAATAACTGTTCTAAAGATAAATTATAGTTTTACGCCAATTGGGAAATTGATCAGGAAAATATGTTGAAAATTACTGTCTAGAGAGTTTTAACCAATTGATGACATTACGAATTCCATCCAAAAGTTAGGCACAGTTTGTTTGTTTGTTCCGATACTTTAAGCATTATTTCAACAAAAGGAAATGTTTTCATTTTAATTGTCAAATAAGAATTTCTGTGTACATTACATTAGAGGAGTGTTTTAACAAAATCCTAAATATAATTAAAACTGCAAGCAGTGATAAAGGGCCCTCGCAACCCTTGTGACCGTCAAAGGGCACGCTTCAGTGACTGACTCTCAACTCTGGCTTGACATGCCATTCAGTATTTCCGGTGTCACATTGGAAATAAATGTTTTTGGCCCTTTTAACTTTACAAGGGGCGCTGCAGAGCCATTTTTAAAGATACAATTTTAATCCACACATTTTATCCAGGTTTTCAAAATACACAAATGCTACATTTGGTTCGTCTGTATCCGATGGTTTTTGCTAACGTTACAGGGATTTTTATATTTTCAAAATGGCTGCTTTGTTAAGAGCTGAGCACACACATGACCACACCCTGAGACATATGTACAACTTTTGATCCCAGATATGTCCTGATGATGCTGCCTCTGTTTGGAGTCCATCAGATAAAAGCTCTAGGACAGAAGTTAGGAAGTTAGTTAAAGTACAAGGTCTAGATTTTGGACATCTGCATTTTGATTCAAACTGGCCGCCTTCACGTTGGAGATATGATGTGATCCCCATAGATTTTTTGCCGATGTCCCGTGTAGTTAAGGGCAGGGCTATAATATACTTTTTTGTCTATCTCGGGATGCCAAGTTTTATGTGCCTACAATGAAAAAATAGGCTCCGCCCCCTCCTATCTCGCAATGTATTTTAATTTTACAGAGGGCACCACTGAGCCATCCTGCAACTTAGATTCTTAGAGATTGACTCAAATTTAATTTACATTCAAAATGACCACCTTCACATCAGCAATGGTGTGGTCCCTTTTTGGACTTTTTTGCTTAGGGTCACATAAATTGTGCGTGTGCCAAATTTCATTAGTCTACGACAAACTAAATTTGTCTATCCCATTATGACTTCACACGAGGGGGTTGGGAAGCTGTTTTTAAAGATGGAGGTTTAATTCACATGTCATTATGTCCAGATCATTAAAATACATAAATGCTACAGTGGGTTTGTCTGAATCTGACAAATTTTGCAAACTTTACAAAGATTGTTATACTTGAAATGAAAATGGCAAATATGACCACACCCACACCCTTTTAATTCCAGATATGTCCTGATGATGCTGCCTCAGCTTGGAATCTGTCAGATCAAAACCCTAGGACAAGTTCATTAAAGTATGAGGTGTAGAAGTTTGACCCAATATAGCCGACGTCTTGTGTGGTTAAGGGCGGGGCCATACTATACTTTTTTGTCTGTCTCGGAATGGCCTATGTATGTGCCAAGTGTTATGTGCCCACATGAAAAAATAGGCTCTGCCCCCTCCTATCTCATAATGTTATGTTACATAACTTAAATTTGAGTGGATCTCTAATTATGTGTTTTTGAGCATTTTTTCTTTCTCTC
>KN472413.1:0-10619 GCA_000787095.1 Periophthalmodon schlosseri
ATATATTTTATTTTTTTAAAAGATTTAAAAATAAATAAAAAATGTAAAGGACTAAATGCATACAAGAAGAAATGCACATCCATGTTTATGTGCGGACATAACACATTTAAAGATGCACTGTAAAACTTTTCTGATAGGGCTCAGTCATGGAGATGTTATTGCTTTCCCTGGAATGGCATTTACTCAATTGCAGGTAATTTGATAACTCAAAAAACATACATTCTGCTTTGAGCGCTTGCCTCATTTGATCTTTAACTGCTTGTTTCCAAGGAGATTTAAATGTATTAATATATTGTGGAACAGTCAAATAAGTAACATAGTATATCTTCAAGGCTTATCAAGGCTTGGAATTAAATTAAATATAGAATTAAATATAGCCGCAAGCAGCTATGATCGTCTAGAGCACTTGCAGAGGGCACTAACGTTTAATTAATGAAAATGTGGCTGAATTCAATGGCTCCATAGGATTACATTATGACATATGTCACATGATTAATCCAAGATGGCAGAGTTCCGGTTTGTAAGGAGGGGTGGTCACAATATATTCTTTGTTCCATATTGCCATGTTGCATCAATGTACCAAATTTGGATTGGCTACGTCAAAGTTTTTGTCAGGACATCCCTTTGGCGAGAGCAGATATTTGGTTTGTTGCCAAGGCAACACGATGGGAGATGAGGTGTGGCTGTCACTGACCTTTTGATCGAGATGATGTCATGAATATGTGTACCAAATTTTCTATGTCTACGACAAAGTAAAATTTTATTGTTCCATACAAATTCCCTGGGGGGCCACCCATTTTTGATTTTCTTATGTCAATCTGTTCAGGGCTGTGAAGTCCATCAACGATAAGAGTTTGAGTGAAATCAGCCAAAGTATGTGCGAATAATCACTAGTTGAAGTTTGATGCTGAGCTGCAAAAACAAACCTGAAGTTTGCACCGTTGCCACAGCAACACCATTCAGTCTTTTAAAGAGCTTTTAACAACTTGTCATGTCCAACTTGTCAAGATGATACAGAATGAATCTGGTGACGCTAGGTGAAAAACCCTAGGACGAGTTCATTAAAGTACGGGGACAGGAAATGGCGCCTTTGGTGCCATTTCAATTTGTAACCCATTGTGAGATTTGGGGATTTTGCCATTAGAATAACATGGAGAGTTTCTGTCATCGCTGTGGCTGTGCCGTAAAAAATATGTCATGGGTGGCCTTGACTTTTTTGATCAGGATGCAAAAATGGAATTTTGTGCAAAATATCAGACATTTTTGAAAAACATTTTTTCACATTAAGGAGCTTTAGGGCAGGGAGTTCACATGTGCAGATGGGAGCAATTTGGAAAAATTCTAAATTTCAAAAAATTAGACCATGAGACTTGTGGTAAAAATTTTGATAACTTTTGATGCCCCACCCATTGAGATAATTTTTTTTACCAAATTTGAGGCTGTTTGGGTGAATGCCGTATGAGGAGTTCATAAAAGTACAACATTGGTGACATCTGGTTGAGTTGACAGCGTTGCCATAATAATATTTTTTACCTAATCTGTTCCAGTGTCAGATTACGTTGTCTTGTTAGTCGGTTTCTATTTTTACCTTTTGTAAGTGCACAAATGGTGTAGAGAACTATAATGTTTCGTTTACCATCACATTATGAAAGCCTAATGTGTCCTTGTAAATAAATGGTACAATACCTTTTTAATAGCCTTCCTTTCTTTCTATCTTCAGTTGTTTGTTCAGCCTAATTTCACCCCTCCTCCCCTCTTCACCTGTCACCCCGGGGTCCTGGTGTCACATAAACCACACACGGAGGATGTCTGCACCATTTTGCTAACAACATCATGGTGCACCTCCTGAATATTTCATAGGTCAAACAAATAGAAAATGGTTCCCTACGTGAGAAATACTAACAGCGACTTAATTTAAACAAGCACAAACACTGTAGCATCTAGATTTCCCAAATGTCACCAATGCATTGCTGAGTTTCACCAGTCCAAACCAGATTTAAATTGATAAAAATATTTTCACACGTTTCACAGACAAGGTCTTGTATTGGCACTTTCTAATTCCCACTGGGACGAATTGCACCGTAATTATGGCTAAGAAAGAGGCAATTAATTTTTTAATGGACTCATGGTTTATTCATAGCACCTATCCAGGCCGGGATGGCAGAACACACACTCACCGACGAGCTGCCAAAAGAAAACACATGTTAAAAACTGGCTATTTAACGCCTGGCCACCAACACTGATTATAATGCTTTAAATGTCCCTATTTACTGCTAATATAGAAGTTGTATAGAGATGGTACTTGCATATTGAATGTTGTATTGAATTAAACTTTTATGTCAATGTATGTTTCCTGACAGGTTCCTGAAGTTGCTAGGAACAACATTTCAAAAAACCAACCGAATCGGATGCCTACTTGGTGCACGATTTGTTCAAGTTGATTTTTTCTTCGCTTTTAAGCAAACATAATCGTACTGGGGTGGCCCACTATCCACAAGGTTGACGGTTTGATATCAGCTCTGACCAGGGCGTTGTTGGAGTGTCGTAGTGTGTGTGTGTAGGTGCAGACTGGCAGCCACGTTTCCATCTGTCAATCCCAGGGCAGGTGTGGCCATAAACCTGAATAATCAACATATTAGTTCAGACTATTAATGTACAGTTATTGCTTAGATCTTGTGCCATGATCAGTCTAAATCCGTAAATGTGGTTAACGTGGCCAATTATGACAAAACATAAACATGAAAGTCTCCCATCTTCACTTCACAGAGAAACTGGATCTGGCTGTGTTGTGTTAAAACATTTAATAACAATATATATGTCATCATCTTGCTATAGCCTTGCCTATTAAAGACACATTTCACTGTCTAATGAAACAGCTCTGTAATCCACTCCCTTTGAGCATTTTCCTTGATCACATTCCGTCCATTGTAAGGCATTATCCTAAAACGGGTGCACTGTGTAACCATTCAATTCGGTTTTGTCAGTCAGTTTATTCTGCAACCTTTCGCCCTGCCTTCTGCAAACCCAACTCAAATCCACTGGGACCAATTCAAGCCATTGTTCGGGATAGTAAAAAAGCACCCAAACTGGTGACACACATCGCTTTGGTAGAATTGGAGCGGTTACGGCGACCCCCAAAAATCCCCCCCCTCCCACTCTCTCTCGCGCTTACTATTGAGAAAACAGTCTATTAGATGAATCTGAATGTGTATTGGACAGTGTGAAAGCTAAAGGCACAGAGCTGGGTGTTGCCTGATGTCTGAGGCCAGTAAGACCGGTTATTTTGTCCTAGAAATCCATTTACACTACAAGCGCTATCCGCCATTTTCCACCCCGCTGTGAATAATAAGGCCCTATGTTACAATACGGTGCATGGCTGCTTTGGCACATGTGAAACTATCAAACGCTTTTTTTTTTCCTCCCGCTGACTCTGCGCCCCGAGAGACTGATTAACAATTCACTTAAACAGTTTTGTTTGTGGAAGTTAAGGGCTTGGATCGAGGTCGCGGGCGGTAATGACAACATGATTAAAATGCATCTTGTGAACATCTGATAATCTTAATCTGTGTATCTTTACAAATTACTACTTTAATGTGTGTATGAATGTGTGTGTGAATGGGTGAGTGGTTCCTTGATGTAAAGCGCTATATAAAAATGTGACCATTTACCATTAATATTCTATTCTTGTCGTTCCTCCCAAATTTTCTTGTGTGCAATAATGTGACATACAGGAAGTTAAATGCCTGATGCCCTTCCTGGTGCAACTCCAGTCCAGGATATAGGATGACCACATAACACCCTGGCTTCTGAAGGCTGATGATTGATGATATCCAATGACGTTATAATGAAACAAGCTATTTTTTCCATTAGTCTATAATAGCGAGACAATATCCAATTTGTATATTTGATTAAGAAAATAATTATACAAAATGCTGATGATTAACAATATGCTTCATTTCAATTTGAGCTTAATTTGACAAAGACAAATGCAAAAGTGCAAACAATTCATTGCACAACCTGCCATTATAAGACAAAAGTTAATATATAGATTTCATATATGGTCTGCAATAATGAATCAGAACCTATATGATATCAATATATTGATTACGTGGACATACCAAGTAAATTGAAGTATCCTCCTGACAGTTCATCATCCCATTCATTCATTCTTCTTTTGTTCAATTCTCTGCAGGTCACTGGAGGGTCACATGGAGCCTATCCCGGCTGCTTTGCCTAACACCAGGTTATCATAAAGCTACGTTACTATATTATATAAACATTATCCAGTGCATGTGTTTAATTGAATTACATTTATTAGAGAATCACGGGAGAATACAAGCCCCAGGACTCATTTAGGAGATATCGCCATTTGTTTGAGAAATGCTTATAATTATAATTGTTGTAAATTAAAGAACAGAGGTTGTGGAGATATTGCATTGACGGCCATTGCTTTGGGAAACTAATAGCACCCGTTGAGATTTTAAACAATTTATTTAAAAATTGCTTCCGTTACGGTCTCCTCCAGTCTATTTAGCCGAGTTCTCTGGAAATATAATGCAAAATCCAATTCTCTGGTTTAACTTTTTCAGCGCATTCAATTTTACGGTCACTTAAAGCCTGATATTTATCCCACATTTACGCTGCTTTACAGCCTAAACGTGAATAGTGTCACTATCAGACATCTGTAATCTATTTTTTTAATCGGATTACTTAAAGCCGGTTACTTCCTCACCCTGCCAATACCTGCCTGTGTAACGCGTGTCCACCTCTGCTAACCTGCTCATCCTTTCTGTACACATTTTACCAACACAAACTCCCCATTCCCTAATTTATCACTCGGCTGCAGCTGGACTGGAAGTGACAGATTTATTAGATAGCCATTTGCGGCCCCGTGTCCCGCTGCCAAAGGAGGGTCGCTACGGAGACAGAGTCAAAGCTGTTTGATGACCCCCAGGTGATAATGACCATACAAGATAGAAGGACACACACAAGGACACAGAGTTAGATAGGGGACAGTTGGGCACATGATGAGGGGGAAGGAGCTACACATCTGGGATCTAGGCCTATGTGTGAAGTCAGGGCCAGTCAGCGATATCAGATATATTGTACAGTGTTACTGCAGCTAGGGGACAAATAGACATTGCCTTGGGTAGACTAAACCACAATGTTAAAATGGGAAATGGCTATAGATCTAATGCAGTGAGTCTCAATGGTACAGGCTCTACCGGTGATCCTGTGACAGTTTGAGAAAGATGTGACTTCCATTTTGTGCCTCACACGACACTTTAATAACAATGTTGGGTGTAGTGTCTTACCCAAGGTCTCAACTGTATAAACCATAAATAGAGGGATTTGAACCTTTTAGGACAACAGTTTGCACTGTATTTACCACAGAATTCTCTTCATGCTATTGTGGAACAGGTGACCCTGTTTGGAGAGTAAAGTAAAATTGTATTACTTAACACTATAAATCTTCATTTTTTAATACACTTGGTAGCCTACAATGGAGAAGCCAAGGAAGGATATAGGTGAAGGTGTGTGGAAACACAGTGGGTTACAACCTCATGTGGACATATACATGGAGTTTTGTTAACGTATCTAACTTCGATTTATCCAAATACAGGTGTGTTGTTTTGTTGTTGCTAAAAATGTACATTCATTCTTACATAAACAGGTTCACCTCTCCCCAGATCTGACCTGTAACTTGGCCTGGTGGTGTCACTTGCTTGATAGACACATTTAATGCCATACTGTGTAACATTCTAGGCAAAGCATCTGTAATCTATAGAGACAAGCAGTTGGCAGACCCTTCAGCAGAAAAGCTTTATACCATTGACACCTTTAATCATTTGTACAACTATTTACTTGCTCAGGTATATTTGAAAGTTTGATGTTTTCTGAGACTGCTGTGAATCACTTAAAATACACAGCCATATGAATAATATATCAAATGAATGTATAGCATCAGTAGAGCTAATTAAGTTATGTATAGGAGACATATGAGATGCAATATGAAAACAGACAAAAGGGCAACTCTCCCCTCAGGTTGTTCAACAAACACGCAGAGTGACTGTCATAACATTTCAGCGTCTTATATTACAGTATGGACCCTGTTTTTCCATGTTTAGTTTATCATTACTCAAATTACACTGGCTAATTGAACGTAATTAAAACATAGCCTATAATTCAATAATGTGTATAAAATGAATGCTTGGAGGTATTTAGTGTGCACTGACAGCAGGCAGTGTAGAAAAATACTTTATGGTGCGTGTGGAGGATATGACCAGATGAAGCTTGGTTCAGGTCAATGAGAACACTTCACTCATGCACTTGTAAAATCACTTTAGCGTGCTACCTTGATTTTGGATAAAGTCAAGATCTCATTTTTAGTGAAAAAGACCACAGTGTTCCAAGTGCTAAGTATTTTAATAAAACTACAAAATGTTCAAAATACATCTAATGCATTTATTCAACAAAGATAACTGCCGCTTTCCTTTTATTAACCTATATAAATCATTGGGCCAATTCAACTTCACGTGTGTATAAAACATACATTAAAGGTCCTAAATGACACAAAATGGATTCTTGTGTCCTTTAAGTCATGTTGAAATATTGTTACCTCATCAAAAACAGTTGTGTTTTGTTCATTTGTTTTAGTCACATGCTTCTCACGCTTGAGTAATCCTAATTATTAGTCTGTCTACATCTCCAAAGCTCAAAATACTCTATTCCACTTTGTGATGTCATGTAGTTGTAGTTTTCAAGTTAACAGCTAATTTTTGTTCTGCAGAGATGCTGGGCTGGAATCATCCAATTGATTCTAGTGAAGGTGTATGGAGTGTGAAAAGAAGAACTCGGCCTAAATATGTAGGGTTTGTGTGTGAATGAAATCTCAAAAATCTCATCCTCACCCTCCGCAGGTGGTCTCATCCTTTTTTCCACACCCGGGTCCTCTACCAGAGGCCTGGGAGCTTGAGGGTTCTGCGCAGTATCTTTGCTGTTCCTAGTACTGCGCTTTTCTGGACTGAGATGTCTGACGTTTTTCCTGGGATCTGCTGTAGCCACTCCTCCAGTTTGGGGGTCACTGCCCCGAGTGCTCCGATGACCACGGGCACCACGGATGTCTTCACCTTCCAGGCCTTCTCCAGCTCTTCTTTGAGCCCCTGGTATTTCTCTAGCCTTCTCCGCTCTTCTTTGAGCCCCTGGTATTTCTCTAGTTTGTCATGTTCGTTTTTCCTGATGTTCCCATCACTTGGTACTGCAATGTCCACCACAACGGCTTTTCTCTGTTGTTTATCCGCCACCATAATGTATACTTTCACGGCATATTCTTGCTTTGAATGTAGCCTGTTTCACTGCCGCAGGATGGTTGATCCAATAATTCGACATAATAACCCATATATTGATTCTGGTCAGGGTTTAGCTCCATTATATTCATGCTAGATAGGTATTACATTTGCTGCCTGTGGTGAATGCACACAGCAGCTGCAATGCAAAATAAGTGCTGACTAGTGCAGATGACATAGTCGACGTGTTCGCTTGTAAAGTATAATGCTACAATGTAAATAGAGGGGATGAATCAGTGCAGAATTGGTAATGAGGAGCTTTCATTATAAATTGGTTTTAGCTGGAAAGTACTGGATACACATCAGAACAAAAGAACAAAACCAGCTATTATACACCTTCCTCGTTTCATTTCCACATTACAGCAACGGGGCATGAGATAAAAGGCCGGCCAAGGATGCTTTTTCTGCTCCCCTTTTTGAGACTCACTTAGCTCTTCTTGCGAGGGGGGGTTGGGTATCTCAGTTTTCTCACGACCTGATACCGGCTGCTTGCGTCGTGAAAGGACAGCACCACGGTATAGAGATTTTTTTTCGCTTTAATTTCTGACCTCAGTGGGCAGTACGTATAGTCTATCCATGCGTATTATTGGTGCGTGGGCTTTAAATAGTAAATACCGGGGCGGGGCTTAAGGGCATTGGACCAATCTGAAGCCGAGGTGTGGCTCGTGGGGGGCGGTCTTACGCAAAGGGGGCCGGGTTAGAGGCGGAAGCGTGCCTCGGCTGATCTCTCGCTGTCATTCGGCCGCGGTCGGTTTCAGGAGACAGGGGCAGCCAAGAAGCGCACAGGAATAGGCTGGCTCTGTTGGGAAGATAGAGATAAAAATATAACGGAATTAAGCGGACAATGAAACCGATCGAAAAAGGCTTGTAACGCAGCTGCAGACAAGTGTAGTTCACGCGCTGCCATAAATCTATTTTAATGCTTTAGTCCAGATTAGGGAGCCGTGTCATTGAGCAGGCAGGACACGTCAGGAGAAGGGAGAAAAAAAGACTGCACTGTACGAGTCAGCTCTCCAGTCTTTCCATCGTCAAAAGCGTTTGCCTGCTGTGTTCCTCATAAAGACATCACCTCGCCCTCAGCCCCGAGGGGAAGGCTCGCCGCAGAGACATCGCAGAAGGTGAAAAGAGGTTTTATTCTCCAGTTTCCAGTCTGAAGCTAGCTCTGGTGCTAACGGCTAGGAGCTAACGTGCTAACGTATGTTAGCATGGGTTGAAAACGTCACCAAACTGACAAGAAAATGTTTTATTTTATCTAAAGGGTGTGACTGTCGACTGTCAAGCCACCCGTGACGATGTCATAGGGAATTACAGCGAAATGATGTAGTTTTTCGGCTCCTTAATGGTGCAAGAGAAACTATAGATCTTGTGACAGCTGTCAAACAAGGTCGACAGTTTACAGATAAACGTTAACGTTTGGAAATACCTTACAACCGGGTAGTTTGTCGCTATTTTATGTCACGCTGATATATTTAGGCAGTCTTTTTCGCTGTGTCTCTCAGCTGATAGTGTCGTAAAATGAGAAGTAGGTGGAGCATTATGAATTCGGATCATTAAGTTGTATATTTGAACTGAATGCTGTATGTCCAGAGAGTTATTACACGTCTTACCTACACGTTCTTACAAAATCTACGTTTGGTTACTTGTCTCATTTGTCCGATTGAAAAAAACATTGGTCTACAAATGGTTTAAATTTTGTAAATACATTTTTACAGGATTTAATCCATTTGTAAAACAGGCCAGTACTCGAAGCAGATGAGCCATATTTGGCTGTACTCTAGCCCCATTGAAGTGTGTACAAGGTGAAGGAGACTATCTGCGTAATCATGGGTGTAGACTAGGCTGGTGTAGGTAAAGTAGCTCTGGGTGTTTATAGCTAAATACTAGAAGGACAGATGTAGTAGTTGCATGTGATGAAGCTGTGAGAAACGTATGGGTCAGGTGACACCTGTCTAAAGCTAGAATGTCCAGCTGTATGTAAGGGAGGGATGAGGACTTGACTAGTGCCTAGTTCTTAATAATTAATTATATTCATGTGGTTTGTTGCTGTTAGTGTTGCTATGCTCTGCTAGGGCAGGGCTGTGGTTCATTTGAGTGTGTGTCTGTGCACTGGTGGAGGGTATTTAAGTCAGGAATGTGTGGGTCCTGCACAGCAGTGTTACTCGCAGCATTAGAGCTGCCAGAAGCTCAGCTGTAGTCTTACAAGTTGGCAACGTCACGGGGTTATAATTAGCCAGAGATGTAACGTTAACTGGTTTGCTTTTTTCTCCACAGCTCAGAGTAAGAAGGGAAGATTGTTCAGTTAGAGAATGAGCTCATTCATTGTCAGTGTTGTGTGATTATCATATGTCTGAGAAATCACTGAAGGACTAACATGGCTCCAACAAAAACTGCTTTTATCCTACACGGAAATGTTTTATCTTCTGCTTGTTTCTAAATTTCTTTATCAGAAATGTACTTAGGGCTTTCTGCTAACTCATACCATTCTGTGTGCTCTGTCTCTGTAGGTCTGAACGATCACGGGATTGCATTTGTGTGTGGGGGGAGAAAACAAATGGGGGATTACGGCTTTGGAGTCCTAGTTCAAAACAACACTGGCAACAAGTCCACATTCCCGGTCCGAATCCACGCACACCTGCCGCCCCCACACCATCACCAGAATGTGTCGCAGAGTCCCGCCGCCTTCATAAACAGCAGCACAGCCGCGGGCAATGGCTCCACGGGAGGCTCCCCCTGGCTCTTCCCCGCCTCAGCCACCCACAGCAGTGTGCAGGACGAAATCCTCGGAGAGAAGCCCAAAGCACAGCAGCAACAGCAACAGGAAATGCAAGAAACGCAAGAAAAACAGCAGCTGTCTCCTGGGAGTCACCAGGACGGGGGAAGTGGTGGAGGAATCATTTCAGATTTGGAAAAAGCGCGTTCTGACGAGGCTAAAACTGAGAATGGGAACTCTGAGGGGAGTAATGGCAAAGAAAAGCTGCGCCTGGAGTCTCCGGTGTTGAGCGGCTTTGACTACCAGGAGTCAGGCCTTGGGGGTACGGGGCCGGTCCAGTCCAGCACCACCTCGTCCTCTCTCACCGGCTTCAACAACTGGTCGGCTGCCATCCCGCCTGCGCCTTCCACCATCATCAACGAAGACGTGAGCTTCTTTAACCCTGCGTCTGCCAACAACGGCCCTCTGCTTTTCCAGAACTTCCCGCACCACGTGAGTCCGGGTTTTGGAGGGAACTTCTCCCCTCAGATTGGCCCTGCGGCTCTGTCCCAGCACCACCCGCC
>KN472413.1:13240-30668 GCA_000787095.1 Periophthalmodon schlosseri
AGAGGCAAAAGCAGCATCGGGATGAATTCGTTGTATTGATCCCGGGGTGATTGATTGAGTCGGTCATTACAAGGAGGCTGGGCAGAGGGTTGCCATGGTTTAACAAGGACCAGAGATGCAAATAGACTGCTTCAAATGGAAAGTGGGGGTTGGATTCTTAACCCTTTCTATCAGGGCTGTTCATGCTATTAGAGTGTGGTCAAAATTTCAAACTTGTTTTCGATACCAAGAAATACTTTTTTTTTAGATAATATTTTTCAACATTCAGTTGTAGTACTTTCTTTTCTGTGTAATCCCTCAGTTGTCCAGGTAGGTTCTATGGTGGTCCACAGGTGTGTACTAGTCTTTTGTGGTCCTGTACTTCATTTCTGTCCTGTGAATGTGACTTTAAATATCAATACCTGCTCAAATGAGTATCTAGTTTTGATACCAGTTACCAATTTTAGTATCTATTTCTCTCCGATTTTCGATACTTTTGACAACCCTATGCTGTTATATTATCAGCAAGCCTGCAAAATTATGTTAAGTGTTGTTAAGTAGAAGAAAACATTTCAAGATGTGCATAATTATAATTTGGCATTCCCTCTTCTTTTCACCTACACAAATGCTGTTATTATTCTAAAAACAAGGCAGCATTTCTGACCTGTAAACAACAGTATTAAAGTTTGGGTTTTCCACACTTGAAAGCATGGAATAAGTGAGAAGAACACATTCTTAATTTAGAAACTGAAACTATCCTAAGCGCTTGAGGGCTGAATAATTCTTGCCACTAACATTTTTTAAACCTTTATCTGTTCATTGCATATTGGAAGAATTTCTTATCACATTTTACAAGGTTGCTCCAAAATTGACAATTTCACTGCAGTGAATGAAATGAAAGAGATGCCATTTGAGTGGTTGCTTTGGCGATCGTAAGACATTGGATTTTATTATGCTATCTTCTAATGTCTCTCTTAGGAGCCCAGGTCAAAACAGCATGTCTAGACTTGTTTCCCTGGATAAGAAAAGCCAACTGTACCACTGCTTACTCTAAAACAACAGGCTAATTGATGCTTTGTGTCACGAGGTCAACACAAATTCAGACTATGAACAAATCTGTCTGTACATTTTCCTCGTAAAAAAAAAAATCATGTTATTGCGAGATTTGGATACTAAGGAATGAACTTACTCAATACTCAATACTGATTCCGATACCATGATGATAATAAAAAATACTCTTTATTTAGACAACAGAATGTGATTTTCAACATTAAATAATAGTACTTTCTTTTTTCTTTTTTTTTGTTACCATGTGGTTAGTTTTTATACTAGTTTTAGTATTGATTAGTATCTGATTTTCAATACTTTCGACAACACTATTTTTAAGTGCGTCTCCTTCATGATTGCAGATGCTACACTAGCGCCACTGTAGAGGACATTGCTGCGCCCTGGTCGTCGATTGTGCCCTGTCAGATCCCGCTGGCAGATTAAAGCCATAGCCTGCGTTATTATAGTCGTGCGTCGCGGTGCTCTTTCTGGTGCCCACATCAGATGAGCCAAAGTAGCATTGTCCTTCTGTCCTCAGACGACAAGGCCAAAGGGGGAGGCTGTGGAGAAACAGAATGGCCCCTCTGTGCACTGCTGTGTGACTGATTATGCAACTGTAGCACATTTACAATAAACAAAAGAAAAAAGTAGGAGACACCATTTCAGGGCAGATAGCAGCTGTCAGTTTCTTAAACTGAAGATGTTGCAATTTCACGGTGAGGAGAAGCCACCAGGAGGCCATGTGTCTGATGCTGCTGGAGATCTGGTAAGAAAAGGACAAATTAGGCAGGGAAGTTACCAAGTCATTCATACACAAAGAAATTAAATGAATATAAAAACACAATAAGATATGTAGTCTTATGCATAAAATGTCAGTGTCTTTAACCTCATTTAAGCAAGTATGAACAACTTTATTTTAGCTATTTAGCAATACTATAAACAATCTGAAATCCAAAATATGTAAAGAACATTTCAAGTCGATTAAAAAAAAACCCCAAACATCAGAAAAAATTAATCATCTGTAAAATCATCCATTTGAATACTCTAAACACACAAAAAAGAGATTGAATTCAAATTGGAAATTAATTAATCCCAATTAAACGTTTTCTTATTGTGCACTGTACCGCACAGCTCCAGTAGGTTAATCTAATGCCTACTATCCCTGTGTTTACGTCCATCAGCTCCACGTGCCTGCAGCCTGTTGCTCCTCACTGGGCTCTGGGCTCTTGTTATTGAAATGGCCGACCCCCGCGGGCAGCACAGACCCAGAGGAGCGCTGTCAGTCCAGTTCACCGTGCTTCACATAGTTTCCATTTTAGTCCTGACACAACACACGGGGGATTAGGCGCTTCTGCCTCACAATTGCCTTTGTTTTGCTCAGAACAATGTTAGCTCATCATCGGCTGTTTTTGAACTCTCAATAGAAGCTGTAACCATGTAACAGTGAAGCTATTGAAGGTAACTTGGATATTGTAATATGATTAGAAATAACTGATCTTAGTATTTTAGTTTAACTCTGGACCGGATAACACCTGGTTGGACATATAAATAATAACAACACTAATAAGACTAATGGTAATAAGACTATTTACTGGTCCTAGTTGGTCTAGAAAATCTCATGACTAAATTTATATTTATACAAAGTTGTTCTGTAGTTACTTGAGTCATAAATAACAGCTACATAACACATTTGGATCAGTTCCGCCTTTATTTTTTATTTTCAGGAAATAAATGCTGATTTCACTTTCTGCACTGGTATTGGTTAATATCTGATACTGGCAGATACTTAAAGCCATAGTATCGGAACCAGATCAGTGCATCCCTATCAAAATCTTCACTTATTTTCACTACGTTGTATTTTTAGGTGGACAGTCAATTGGAAGGCGTTAGCATCATTGTCCAGTTAAGTTACATATTGCTAAAAATACTTGTCTGCAATTAAAAGTTCTAAACTACAGGGTCAGGCCTCGTGGAGATGAGTTTTCCATTTTCCATTGTATTGTTCACCCCCACTATATTCTGAGCCTTTATGTTATTAGTTAGCAGAAGTAGAAAGTGGAATCTTCTCTATCAATCTGGCTGGCAACTGGTTGGTGCAATCTGAACTGAAAGCCACCTGCCATTGGGTGGACATTTTATCCAAAGTGCCGAGCAGCGCCATGGCACTCTCATGGGCTTTGGGGCGGGCTCCGTGCCAGACTCCGAGAACACACTGGCAGCCTGACCCAAGAGGAGTATGATTCGGCCATACTTTTTTTTATTATAGGAAGAAGGCGACGTAGGCTGCTGTCCACTTGTTATTCTGTCCCCACCTGTGTGTGTGTGAAGGTCAGATGGAGTTGCTGCGTCAGGAGCTTAATATGAACCAGTGGAACAGGCCAAAGAGCTGCAGGGCTGCATAGACTGAAGCCAGCACAGGATATTGTCTCTGTAAGCTACTTGCTAACTGCTGGTGACGGCTTATGGCTAGTGTTTGTGCAGATCAGGAGAGCTAGCCTTCACTCCTACTGTTTTTATGAACCATGACACTGCTTTGACCATGGCATTATTTACAATCACATTATTAAATGTGATATGACAGGAAAACTTTGAAATTAACTTTCTAGGGTTTGTACATTAGCGTCTCTTGTGCCACTTTTGTTTAATATCTTTGACTCATCATATTTTGTGAACTTTGCATTTGAAGTATCTTGCTATTTTACCGGTAGATTAGCAGCCACATCCTTTTTGGTTTTGCCCTTCTTGACTGAGGGTGGTATTCAACCACATTGCTTGCAGCAGCTGCCTTATTTGACTTGTCCAAATGTACTTTTCATCTGGGAGAGCGGGTTAAAAGGTAAAAGCAGCTAAACCCCGCGCCCCATGACTTTACTGCAGCTGTGCGTCAGCTTCTGTTGCGGCTCGAGCGTATTCTGACGTGTCAGGTTTTCAGTTCCGTGCTAAAATTGACCGTGAAGCTAATACTCATATTGACATCATACCATCAATATTTGACATAACTGACGCCTTTCACTAACTATCAGGTTTCAAAAGCTTACTTCACTACTTTTCCGGGAGCTACATTAACCTATGCTGTCTGTTGAACTAGACTCTGTTTCAAATATGCATACTATGTGAGTTGAATGAAATCAAATAACCTATAATTGAGGGTCTATCTCAAAGGGAAAAGTCAACAGTAGAGGAATGGCTAGCGGTGGCAGCTCCTGAGAGTAGCATGTGATTAGCAGCTGTTGGCTAAGGTAGTGTTACTGACAGGTGAACGCCGGGCCAGTAAAAATAGTGGGAGCACTGAGGGGCAGCGAGGGGAATCTATGGAAGTGAGGATTAGCTGCAAGACGCCCCTGCCACCTCTATAGCTGCGCCCATCCTGTCACTTCACCATGCTCGTTTTCAGGCTAATTTAGAGAGCATAGCAAACAACTGTCTTAAGCCTCATGTGGCGGCAATAAACTCATCATCGACTTCATTTAAAGCGCGTAAACTATTTACCCACTACTCTGTTGCTGTCTTTATTTAGCAAACATCCGCCAGTGAGCTAGCGCCAAAACTGGGTCAGAGGAGTTCTCCATCTAGATCACTGTATTATTAAAAAGAAGCATGCACCCCTACAGTTATATTAGGAACAGCATCATCTCCAGGCACGACTGGTTTGAGCTGGTCCCAAGCCTGGGTAGAATCAGACTAAATATTCAAACCACCAAAATTATTTATTATGAGGACCTCACGCCATACCCAGACGCAGGCTAAAATTGTAGGGATTAAATTGTGAATCCAATGTTTAAACCCAGGCCTTTGGATTAGTAATAGACTGCCTCAGGTCTAATTTTAGAGCTTGGTGGAATTATAAGGGTCTTTCCAGTAATTTCAAATGAAGAACACGCATTTACAATAGTACTAACTATGCACCCACCATGCTCATTTTTAATTCAATAGTAGTTATGGCTGCATACTTTATTACAACATTTAGTGTAAGGTCAGTCCACTGCAGCGCAGTTTTACTTTCTATAAGAGACAAGTGTCCAGCATTGATCGATCTAGTGGCTCTATCAAAATAACATCTTTTCAAAATGGGCAGCCACCTGAGCTGTGATCCTGAAGAGCACTTGTGTTTCAGGCTTTGGCCAGGTCAGTGTGTGGACACACTGAAGCAACTATAGTTTAGTTTGGCTGTTTGTATCAGTACAAAAAGTAAATATGTGGTTAGATCTGCAATATATTTGAATCAAGAATCAAGTTACAATCCTCGTTTGGAAGCATCAACTTTTGAGACTAACCCTGAAGAGTGATAAACATGAATCATTATTGTAGTATTCGGTCACAATAAAATAAAATAAAATAAAATAATGAAATAGCTTTATTCGTTTCATGAACATAATCAAACAAAAAACAAAAAAATAGTTTGATTTATTTAATGTATACCTCTTGATTAAAAATATCCAAACTGATCATTGACAATATGAAATGATGGGCTCTACATTCCATTCAAATGTGATTAATTCATGCATAGTCTTACCTGAAATATTAACTGCTAAGTGGGCTGGTGGAAAGTAGGACCGGGTGGTTGTGGGTGGTGAGTGTGAGGGAATGATTATGAGTTAAAAGCTATGTATGTAGTAGTATTACTAAAATATCTTTTGAATTTGATTTTTGTTAATCTTCGAGCTGTAACAAAATCTTCTGTCTACTGTGAATGTTGTTGTACTTTCTCTTCTCAATTCCTGCAAATCTAATGCTAGCTCTAATGCTAACCCACCTATTGCTTTCACTATGCACAGATCTGCACAGACCTTCGCCTGTGGACCCTGTGTGCCTCGAGTGCTAAATGAGCAAATGTTTTCCAGACTAATGAGTGGCCTGTGCCTCTCTTGCCAAGCGCGGGGCTCTCATACGGTATAATGTGGCTTCAGCTTGCCCTTGTTGCCCCCTTGACAGACGCCGGGTAACAGGAAAGAGAAAGCCGGCGTGCACATTCTAGCGTGTGCTCGGGCTAATTAGTCTCTGGCCCGTGTCCTTCGGAAATGTGTTTAAAACAAAGAGAAAAGTCTACTACGCACAAGTCCTCCACGATTAGCCGTTAGCACATACGATAGAGGGACTCGGATCTAATCTCTCCAAGCGCTGCGAATATACTGGCTCGATCCTGTTTCATCGGGCTGTGCGTAATAGCTTGTTTGTGACAGTAGGGGTATTTAATGTCAACGCCGGGCTTTGAAATAGTTGGACCAGGAAGAAACGTAATCACAGGCATCAAACGCCTAACCTGTTTCCCCTTCCTGGCTGTCCTTTCTCCTCTGGTGCGTGGACTTTGACTTACCTCACCATTGGCTCTCTCTCCCTCTCCTTCTCTCCCTCCATCACACAAGCCTCTTTCATCTGCCATGGCCCTCTTCCCTTCTTTGCTCTGGGCTTCCTCTTTAAGTCTCTCTGTGGTGTCAGAAATGAGATTTAGAAACCCACCAAGTAAAAGAGGGAAGTGCTTTTCTTTCTAAATGATTTTGTAAGGCTTCAAAACCTGTAAATGCTACAAATATCTCAGACCACACCATTTTTCTGTTCTATAGCCAAGGTTCTTTCTCCGTCGTCTCTGTGGCTGCCTCAACCTTTCGTTTTCATTAAGTGAGAGGTGACATAAAGATGAATGTTTGGGTAAATTGGCCCCAGCATGTCGTATTTAATCATTCTGTACCTCTAGAAGTGTCATTAGCTCTGGAGGAGGCTGTCCTTTCTGCTTTATTCTGCATTCGATTTAAAAGCACTTTTCTCTTGCGTGTGTTTACAATGGCAACTTTACAAAGCACTGTTTTACACTGTTGACAAAAGTCATGGCAGTGGCTTTCCCATTTGAGTTGTTCAATGGTGCTTTATAGACCAGATTACTCAATGAATTAGTCAATTTGAAAAGTATTGCTGAGGTTTTACCTGATAATAAGTATATTATAATTTTGTTGCACCCGTTTTAGTTTTAAACATTTCAAGTACTTGAAAAGTCCTTCACTGGAATCTGTGAAGAGATAAGATATTTCCAACATGAGTGAGGTTTTATAGAGTTAGTAGTTTCATAACTATTTAAATAAATTCTCCATGGCATTTTGGTAGCACGCCATAGTTCCCACTGTTAGCTCGACTCATCAGCACTAAATAAAAATCTGATAAACTTGAGTGAAGTTTGAGTGAAGCCGTTATTGCACATGAATATTTCTGTGTTTGAGCCAAGGACACGCTGCACTCGCAGATTATTCCTGTACCTCTCTTTGCATTTTTATCATCATTCCATTCCATTGATCACATTATATTGTTTGGGATAGAACATACTTAGACTTTTATTCAATTTCCATAATATGCTGACATGCTTTGAAATTCAATATGCCTAACTATTTCAGTTTGGATGAAGGTCAGACTTGGTTAAGCAAAGGCACCGCGCTGCCTCATGTAAATCAATGCATTGTTTGGACTTTTCAGTGACAGTGATGGAGGAAGAGGGTGCGGATATCCAGCCTTTTAGCTCGGACTTTCTCCCATAATGCATCTTGTGTACAGAAACGGCTCATTGCTAAAGCCCGCGGAGCTAACACGCTGTCTTGGATGTTTATACCTGCAGCCTTGAGTCCTTTGGCCCAGCTCGGCAAGATGACAGGAGCCCTTTAAATGATGTGTGTCTCCCCTGCAGAGTGGTTTTGACCATGATGACTGGCCATAATAACGTGTGTGCAGTGCTTTGCCGATCAGCTGGACAGTAGTGTGTGTGTGCGTGCGCGCGCGTGCGTGTGTGCGAGAGAGGCGGGAGGGGCAGATTTGATGATTAATCGCCATCTGAAGCTCTCCAGGCCAATGCTTAGCAACTGCAGCGTGGCACACAGGCCTCACGTCCAACCTCGCCAGTCTAAAACGCATTTCATCCTTCAAAATGAATTCATTCTCCTGTGTAACAATGGTGCAGTTCCCTGCAATGTCACAAGTCATTCTAAAGTGATCTCATCGTGAAAAATGACATTGAATTAGACTTACGGAGATGTTTTTGTGATTGGTGGGTTCAGGGAAGAGATTAATGTTTGTGTCAAGTCAATGATGCTGAGTTCACATAGTGGTAAACAGGAATACAAATATACCCTTTTATAGCAGTAGAACTGGAGGCAGTTTTAAAGCAAAATGCATCAAAGTAGTGAAACTGGACTATTTTGTGAAAGGTAAAGCTCTAGTCTTGACTTCTTTCACAATAATGCACAGTAATAAAATCATAATGTTGGCAAATCCAGAAAAAATATTTCATTGTAATTCTTTTTTTCTTTTTCGTTTTTGTTTATAGCAATAAAATAAAGCAATAAAAATACATTTTTCAAAACCCTCTTAAAGAGCTTTTGATACGAATGATATTTTTACCAGTTTCTAAAAGTCATCTTAATCTGACCATCATAACCTGTCACTATTCTCAGAAGACCGCAAATTCCTTCAAGTGGACAATCCTGTTCGTCAAGGTTGCCTTGTATCTCCAGATGTTTTCTTTGTCAAGCCAAATATGATGAGCAGCAATCACAAACACAAACAAATGTTTTCTTTGGACGCGATTTGCTATCTTAGAAAAGTGAAACTAGACTGAATTGTTATTTTAGCAATTTAAAATATATAATTTCTAATGATTCTACACATTTTCAAACAGACATAGTGATCATTGCTGCGAAGGAATGCTCTGAGTACAGGCGTTGAAAAGCCTTGTACCCATCGACATCCATTCACAACACCAGCACAGCTCAATAAGGCTTGCACTCCTCACCTTTTTTTGAGCAATCTTTCATAAATGCTCCGCTAAAAAAGATTTAAAAATCGATGACTGGATCAGTGCTGTATTTCTATACGATGGTCATGCTTCTTGAACTCTACATAAAATCACTGAGCTATTGCCCGGTTTTACGCCTCACCGTTCACTATTAATGTGAAGCAATTTTAGCTTTTCATACCAGATCAGAACAGACTATACCAAACATGGCAAAAATATACCTATAAAAACATGGACGAAGGCTGAGTCAGTCACATAATCACTGAATCATGTTTCGGCTGTTCACATAAATGGAACAATTTAGAGTCCAATCCAGTTTTATCCTCCCAGTAAACCCGTGACTGCAGTTTCCATATGGCCCGGCTCTGCTTCAACGTGCACCCGTGTTGTTGTTTTCTTTTACATGTAAGTGAGTGCTTGTTTAGTTTGACCTCTAGCTATAGGCTAAGTCAGTGCCGGTTACCAAGGCGGATATGAGAGAAAGGTAGTCCCGGACGGGTCTGTATATCCTTATGTGGATATTTGTTTAGAGGGAGAGAGTGTGGAGCTGGGCGTGTTCCTCCTTCATGTCATCTTTGCATGCTCTTTTTGCCAGCGTGGGAAATCTGCGCAGCACCAAATGGTAAACTTGGCCGAGTCCAGTATGAATCTGGCTGCGTTATGTTTTGGGGAGATTATATCTGAAGGCAGAGCACATTTGGGTTTGGGTGACGTTGCTTAAAGCTCCACACTCTTATTCATCACAGTCCAAAAATACTTTCTTCTCATAACATTTTGCTTTATTTTGTCTTGGATTATATTTTATACAAACCTATCTTAGCATTTAGCGCTTAGCAGAATGCATTGCTTTTATACATTAAAATCAATATACTTTTCTGGTTGCCACTTTTCTAGCTCAAAAAAAAAAAAAATCTCAGATACAAGATACTGAAAAATAGATATTCATTTCCGCAAGTACCCACAATGAAACATTGGCATTGACATCTTCTGAATAGTTTTTGAACAGTCTTTACGTATATCAGAACTTGTATAAGGCTACACAGTAATATTAAAGTTACTGCTACTCTTTATTTTGTTGAAAAGTACTTTTTTCCTAATTAAAACTTTATTAAAATCATTAATAATAAAGCCAAATGTGTATTTGATAGCTCCAGAATCCTCCATTACACCTTTATAAAAACATATTATCAAATTCCTTAAAAATAATTGTACTTTTCACTTTCCTCTCAAAAGTTGACCCAGTCTGGAACAGATGAGCGACTAGTTATTTGCCTTCCTGTTTGAACTTTATAACTATCTAAACCCAATGAGCTCACAGTGTAACCCGGTACGCACGGTGCCCTCCTTCCCAAGACTATTTTGTACCCTGTGCTCCAGAACAAGGGAGTAGCCTGGGAGCTGGAGGCATGTGCCATTTTTGCACAGATAAAGCGTCAGTCGCGTGTAGACGAAGTGACAGAAAGATTGTTTGGTATAGATTGGTCACACACGGTGGTGGCTGACATGTTTGGTAAGTGGTGTTGTGCAAGCCACGCTGTTGATTATCGGTCAGACCCAGGGCAACTCGACGTGTCCGACTGTTATGTAGGCTGCACATATGACAGGAAGTGAGATCCACCGGACAGTCTATTATTGCTTTAGAGATCTTTTTACACTCAAAGTAAGGCTAAACCCCGTGACATCAGCTGGTTATGTTTCCACGGAATATTTCGAACACAAATCCGTTGGAAGAGATCAGTTTACGGGCAAAAATAGTACAGCTTGCATTACGATTATTGATTTCATTATCATTTTGACCCCATTTGCCTTGTGTAATCATGATACTAGGAAAAGTTTGAATGATCTGTTCTCCTCTGTTAAAAATAGTTCCCTTTTCAGTTCCTTATCTTTGTGAAGTAGGTCTGGATCCCCTCCATTTCAACCCTATTATATCTCACCATTCACGACTGTTTATCTGAAATGGAACAGACTTTACACAGACTCTGTATGTTTGTAAGTTTTGTTATGATGTTACCAATATGTTTTTGTTTTTTTTTAAATTTCCCTGTTAAGGAGCTCTTAACCATGAATTCTTTATAATAGTGCCTATATATGGTACATAGTGAGGTCCAACTTTCATACACTTTCCTGTACAATTGTAGTTAAAGATTTGCTATGTAACTTTTCTGGTGGTTCTCTGCTTGTCTCACTTGAGATGTTTGGTGCTTTGGGTGAAATCATCCACAATATGGCCTTAATCTATTTCCATGGATGCCACCAGACAAAGTTACAAGTCAGATCTGTGGAGAGGCGACCACGCTCACTGCAAGAATGCATGTTTTTCAAGGTATTTTTAAGCAATAATAGCATCTGTAATTGAGTAAATGCAATATAGATATGTTTTATGACCTTCAGTGTAACATTCTAAACAAAGCAATAAAATCTCTACGGAGGCAGGTGGTGGACCCCTCACCAGAAAAGTTACACAGTGTATCTTTAAACTGTTGTATTATTAAATCAAATGTATTCCTTGTTCTCAGGTTAGATGAAGAATTGACACTGCTAGCTAGGCTCAAAGTTAGCTTCAACATTTGACTTCTACTTTCACATTTAAAGTTTGCACCCTGTCAGGATGCAGAGATGTGTAGTAACTCTTGTAAATGCCATGGAGAACAACAGAGACAGAGTAATGAGCAACTATTTAGTCACTCCTCACGCGTGATCTTTGTTGCAGGACTTTTTGTCTTCTGATTTTAGGATGGCACGCTGAGAATAAAGGAAGAGGCAGACGATAAGGCAGCATTATGACACTCATGTGATATTTAGTGGCGACTGTCTGTTCTCGGTGTGCTCATGTGGGCCACAGAAGTTGTTTTTTTGGAGCTGCATACTTTGCCAAAGCGAGGCGGAGACATAACACAGTCTTATCTGCCGGCACTGACTGGGTGGACACATGTTTGAGTGCGTAGTATAGAAGTATGTTTACATGCCTCATCAGCATACTGCATTTCCAGTTCGGTTGGGATGCCAAGGATGCCCTTGCTGTGGGCAACAAAGACTTTTATTCAAGGCCTGTCGTGTTTAACTTAACTCCTGGGTTGAACCACATGCAAATAAATGAAATGCGCATGGCTGATGTGGAGTTTTTATCCTTGAAAGTTACAGTTGTGAAAACATTGTCAGGTTATTGGCTGTCAAAAATATGTCAAAATTGGCGGTAGTCACAATGTTGTTGTTTTGTAGTCAAAACTAGGACTGGGAGTTGGTATTAAAGAGGAAATTCATTTGAAAGTGTTTGTTTGTGAATTCAGTTGTAGATATTTTTTTTTGGTACTTGTTTTTTGTTTATGTAGTAGTTAGTAGTTATGAAAATGTATCAAAAAAAGAATACATGCAAAATTTATAGCACAAAGCATCGTGTCTGATTCTCGTGGTTGATGGTAATCAGACCTGCCAATTGAGTGACTATATATGTCTGGCAAAAATAATCTAAAGCAAATGCTTGCAAAATCACTTCACAGTTTATTTTCAAACTTTCTGGTGCGTATTGTCTGACCTTGTGCTCTCTTGACCCCTAGCTACAGTTACAATAATATAAAGATGTAGTATATAACAGGACCAAAAAGCATTTTCAGAGGATTTATGTGAAACCAACTGTCTCTCTATAATTTCAACCACCTTCACCACGCCCCTGCATTTTAGGCCATAAGTCTTTCGTTTCCCTCATTTTGATTCCTTCAAATATAGATTATCCTGTGTCTTTCATCTGAATGTAATGATACGTTCAACTTTTCCATGTCATCTTTTAGCCCAGACTCGGTGGTAATCCGAATTGCAAAACAGCCCATTTGCTTGTGTACACAGCTCCAAAAGCCCTCTGTCTCCTCTGGTGTAGGTGTGTAAGCTAAAGTTAATTCAATCAAAGTAATGTGTAATAAGTGTAATTTCTGCGGTGTGTCCAGACAGGGAGGCAGTTGGTAGTTTTTTTTTTGTTTTTTTTTAATCTTGTGCGTCTAGAAATTAAGAGTTTGTGGTGTCTGTGTCTGTGCAGGAGCGGACCCGGTCGTTCGACAGCTTCAACATGAACCCCCTGGAGAGCTCCCTCTTCGACATCATGAGGGCCGAGCAGGACTCCCTCAAAGGTGAACCACAAACTACCACTACTACTCACACAAACTACTATATACGATTAGTCAGGGGTGGAAAGAAAAGTAAAATTACATGAATACAGATGTACTCAATTATAGGGCTTAATGATTTGGGGGAACATATCTCATTTTGTCCCACAAACCCTTCAGTATAACATTCTAAGCAAAGCAATAAAATCTCTACGGAGGCAGGTGGTGGACCTCTCACCAGAGAAGTTAAACAGTGTATCTTTAGACTTGTATTATTGAATCAAATGCGTTCCTTGTTCTCAGATTAGATGAAGAATTGACACTGTTAGGCTCAAAGTTAGCTTCGACATTTGACTTCTACTTTCACATTTACTTGCAGAGTTGTGGAGTGACTCTTATAAATGCCATGAACGATTTGGGGAACATATCTCATTTTTTTCCTACAAGCAATTGCGATTAGATTTGTGATTTCTGCTAATAAATACAGTTCTGTTCAAAGTTTACGTTTTAAACCTGTCCAGAAGAATTGACAAAAAAGACTGAAATATTATAATACTATATAATATTTTTGCAGAATAAGACATAGATATTCTGCTGTTTGTGGAGGACATTTTGGTACTTCAAAAATTGCGGCCTTTGCGATTTGCCAATTGTGTGTATCCAGATTGAGGTTAATCTTGCAGCCCTTATCAATAATAATAATCAATTTAGTAACATTTTAGACCAGTCTTTCATATAAATTTGATTAGTTAGCTTGTTTTGAACTAGAATCCAAGTTTTCTCTGAGAACTAACCAAATTAGAGTAGGGCAGGACGATTAGGTAGTAGTAGTAGATTGTAGTCAGTAATTCCTATGATTTTAAATGTATGAGTTACTTTCCACCCTTGACTAGAGCAACAGTCTGAGCAAAACAATAGCCAGCTAATACACATGTGTGCATATCCTCAACCTGCCTACAACCACAGCAGATGTCAGCGCCAAAGTTGTAAAGAAATGGGTGAGATCCACAGATTACATGTATAGTATTCAAACCTGAGACATACACAAGATGCTTCAGCCCAGTCCCCTTTGGTTGTAATCTCTTCATGTTGGAACTACAATTTATTCAAAAAAGTAAAGGCGTTGGTCTTTCATTTTGGTAATATACTCATTACCCAAATAGTGTTCTCAAAGTCTAATGGACTATGTTAATACTATTGTTATTTCTATCCAAGAAAAAACGCATCATCTTATCACTTTGAATTTGAAAGCTGTTGACTTAGTTGAGGCCTCACATGATTAATTCTCTGTATGCCACTCAATTAGAAATGCTAAACCGAGAATAAATCTACATCGACGCCTCCTGTATCCTTAGTGTAGGTTACAAGTCTGCGCCTCAGTCCTTATGAGGGCTTCTCTCAAGCTGCTGCAAATGAAACACTTCCTAGAGTGCACTTCTTACATTGTACATCAACACTACATACACACACTGCACCTGGGAGAGATATTGGTACATTTGCAACATAGACTGTATAAAGTGAGTGTGACGTCACCCACAGCGTTCAGCTCCAGTCAAATGAAGCTCATCGAGGCTAGAGCAGTTATAGGGGCCAATTTGGAGCCGAGTTCCATATTAGGAATTCCGACCTCAAGTATCATAGTAACCAAAGAGCCATTCCGGAGCAAGGCTGTTGAGGGTAATGCCCCTTCCCACCCCCACCGCTGGTTTGGCAGGGGGCAGGTGCTTAGCAACGCTGTCGATAAAAACCTGTTGCTAACGCTAGCGGGAGCAACTTCTGGGAAAGAAGGCAGCTGATTTATCTCTAATTAATGTTCATATCTTGAGTTACGGACACAATAGTGAAATAAAAATACCAGGATCATGTAGAGCGGGTCAGTACGAACATTTTACGACCAAAATGACGAGCCAGACAGCAGCAGTTACAGAGAGGAATGACAATTTTTCTATGGAGCCGGAAGCTCAAGCACTACATTTTAAGGATTCATTTGTTCATGTATATGTACCACAACATTCTTCTAACTAAATGTAACTTGCGTGCATACTTGAATGTAGGAAGTACAAACATTTGCACATTGTTGGTGTCAAAATGACCAACAATTGCAAGGTCGGTCAAGAGGTCATTCTTATTGTGTCGGCATGCTCTGAGAACATAGTGACTTTGTTTTCAGACCATATATCCTTTATAATACAGAATAGTTTAGCTGAAAACAGGGGTGAGAAGTGGGGTGAGACATTCAGCAAACTGCCCCAGCCGTAAATCGACCATGCTGTTACCTAACCTTTATGCCACTGTTTAATTGGCAAGAGGCTTATACATGTATTACAGTGTATAGCATAGGTTTGCCTTGTCTGCTGATCCTTGCACAAGTGCCATGTCTCCAAGTCAGTTTTCTATTTAAAGTCAGTCTGAGTGACAGAATTCTTGTGTACGATGTCACTCAATTTGACAATTCATGCGTCATATACTTTCAAAGTCAATGTTGAACACTGTAGAACAATTAAAATAGGAACAACTATATAGACTCATATACAGTTACAAGGTCAGTAAAAAGGTCATTTTGGCTTTCTGTTCCTCCTCACTCCTCAAATATTTAACAATCCAAACTCTGTGTAGTGTGTCAAACGTGTTCTATTGAATCTGACCTCTTTTCCCAATACATTTTTAGAAGAAGGAGCCGCATAGAGAATACACTGCTGGGGCTTAGGCTTTGTATTTAAGAGGGGATTTAGGACTGAGATTGAAAGACTCATTCCGGGCTCATTCGACTCCAAACCGTCTCTCTGTCGGCACGCCTTTTACATTTCTGTTTTCACTCTTTGCCTTGATCATCAGATTTTTATGACAAAGTCTGGCATTTGAGATGAGATAGAGTTGTGCTCACTGGCATGAAAGATCGGGATTATTCCACCAAATATTGCTGTAGTGGTGATGCAGAGGCTAGATTTGCCTTTTGTTTCTCTTCTTTGAAGTTTGATCATGGCATGGGGTTCAAAATGATGTGTGAGGGGTGAAAAGCACTTTGTGTAGACTCTGGTGTCTTCTGGGTGAGAACAATTAAAATGGAGGCAGAGCTTTGGTTATTGATTAAAGGAGGGCTTGGTTAATCTCAGCAGGGACTTTTTATAAAGCTCCTCACGATTACACAATTAGAATAAGTACCTCATAAGTACAATATTTGGTTCAAACTGAAACACCTGTATAATAATAATGTGTATTTTGTGTTGTTTTTTTATTTTCATTTAACTAGATTTCAGGCAGCATAATGGCATATTACAAATTAGACATTTATTACTACCCATCTATGGTGGCCCTGCAGGGGCATTCTGTTTTTTTTTGTTTTTTTTTTCTTTTTTAAACCAACACAGTGAAAATGGGTCAGATTAGGTGATAAGCTAAAAGCACAATGTGTACAATTTAGTGTTTTTCCAGCTGAACAAATTGCAGCTCATTCTGACATTTTCATAACAAACAAAACCTACTACACCTGCACCATGGGCACACTGTAAACTGAACCCTCTGTGCTGTGAATGGGAGTGGCTGGCGGTTCATTTCACAAAACACGCATAATTTGTGATGGTTGTTAGTGGAGAGTTGGGTGTAGCTGTACTAGACGTGTTGACTAGCGTTTAACATAGTTTTCTCTCCTTATTACTATAGATACCACAAATTATCAGACACTGTGATTAGAGACATATTTCAACAGTTACTCATGGATTACCGGGGCAATGGGAGCCTGCGAACACAGTGGTTCAACAGTTGAGTTTGTGGATGGCATATTTTTAACAATTCTAAACTTTTTTTTTGTTTTTATTTTTCATTATTTGGTCCATGGTCTTTGGTAAACAGAACAGTATGTCATAAAAGGGGCTTAACAAGAGGGAAGGACTTTGTTATAGCAAATTCAGTATAGACTGAAATGATAACAAAATATTTTAAAAAGTAGTCAGTTGGCCCAAGTCTTAAGGCTACCATGATTGGCTGACTCGCCTCTGTTGTATTCTCATATATCACCACTAGATTTTATCTACGTTACCACAGTGTGATAATGGACATCTTTGGCCTGACAGAAGACGACCAGAGGGCAAAGGTGAGCCTGAACAAAGGCCAGGTGAGGGGAGGGGGGGACAGGCTTCACATGTGCCATCTATTGGTGAAAAAAATCAAATTAACTTGCAAATGGTAGTTTTAAAATGTTACATTGGAATAAAAACAAAACATCTTCAACTCAAAACTTATTCCAGTTTTCCATTTTGAAAGTACTTATTTCCATAAAATCAAAATAACAACAATAAACAATAAAATCAAAATAACAATAGTAAGTCATGCACAATAGTTACTTGTAAGCTCTTCTACTTTCTACTATATTAAACCCTATTATTTTTTGATGAAAGTTGAATGTGTACACAGCCTAGCGTTGAACTCAAAGGTCACTGGGCCGTAGTGTAGACAAACAGACAGACGGCTGTACGCAGTGAAAGCCCTCTCCAGACGCCTCACTATCGGCTCGTATTTACTGTAGCCCGCACTGAAC
>KN472413.1:30732-41014 GCA_000787095.1 Periophthalmodon schlosseri
TGATCCAGTGTCGTGCTGTCAAACCACTGCACCTCTTCCTCACTATTAGCGCAGAGGAGTGGAGGGCTAGCTCATTAGCCACGTCTGAATCCGCGCGCTAGTCTTGCTGGCACACATCCCCGCTACCGCTGCAGCTCGGTCCCTCAAGCAGCCTGGCACCGGAGAGTGTATAACAGGTTTATCGGCGCCTTCAACACCATACGGTTTTGGGGCGTCATTAGGGAAGAAATCAGCCAGACTTTTAAAAAATAGGATGTAGTGACAGGTTGTGCAGAAGAGGTAAACCATAGGAGACAGATGAATTTGTCATCCAGTTATTTTGTGTAATCATATTTCTATTTTGGATATATTATTGTCATGCATTCATTTTGTAGTCTGTCCTTTACCATAAATAGTTGGTGCTTTTAGTGGTGCGTGTTGGTGGATTCATTAGTTAGCAGAATTCAGACAGTTGAGTGAAGTCCAGGGTAGTGTTCATAGTTATACTAAAATTTCAAACTCGATTTCGATACTCAACACTTAATACCGATTACAATACCACAATAAAGGTAAAAATGCTCCTTTTTTAGTAATAGAATGTAATTTTCATATACAAAAATAATAGTACTTATCTTAGCATGAGGGATTATATTAGTTGTGATGAAGCTCAAAATCAAAACTGTTCAGGAAAGCTCAAATTTTGTTGTTATTAACGTGATTTTTTTTTGCAGTGTCGATACTTTTTCAAATCTGTATCTAGTTTCGATATTGGCTGTAGTATCGATTAGTATCTGAAACCATAGTGCAGGGTAGTCATGGGTTTCAGCCTCTGTTAAAAGGCAACAGTTCTTCAATTAAACATTTGCATCAATTACACAATACATATATTTTTAACTTGCTGCAGGCTCTCGAAACTCCTACACAGTATCGTGGACCTGCACCTGCCCAAAACACAAGCTTGTGAAGTTTCAGTAATATGCCGCTAAATGGTTGTAGAGGCTGCATTAACTGCTACTATACTGTAGGGTTGGCAAAAGTATCAAAAATCAGACGCTAATCGATACTAAGACCATATCAGAATTAGAAACTCAATTTAATAAGTATCGACACAAAAAAATCTCATAAATATGTCAAAATTAGACCTTTCTTGAACTGTTTTCGAGTTGAACGTTATCAACACCAGTATAGAAACGCATAACTTTTATTTTGTGCTGAAAATTGCATTCTATTGTCTAAGTGTTTTTTGTTTGTTTATTTTATGTATTTATTATTGTGGTATCGAAATTGGTATTGAGTATCAAGCCTTTTCCTTAGTATTGAAATCAAGTTTGAAATTTTAGTATCTTGACAACACTACTATCTCGTATGAAACAGAGGAGATCAAGGGGTTCACTCTGGTGTCAGAGCTACAGCATACAGCTAAACAAAGACGTAGGTTATAGAGACTGAAGCCAAATAGTTGAAATGGCAAGATGGAGGAGGTGAGGGAGAGTGCATATTTGGTGATTTGAGATGGCAAAGTTAGATCTTCTTTCTATCTTTTTGAGACTTGACCATTGTATAGACAGAGGTATAACATTTCAGGTGTGTTTAGCTCTGCATTAAAACTGCTGCATCACTCTCAAACTTGATGTGTTCTTCTCGTCCCATTTCTGCCCTAGTAGCCTTTGGCCTACAACACAAATAACCTAGTTTACTCCTTGTTTTCCTAATTACACTTCATGCTCGTATCCTGCCTCCATTTTCCCTCACAGCCAAGTAAAAACATAATTACTGCAAAATTCTCTCTCTCTCTTCTCACTCTCTCCCTCACACACGCACACACACACATACGCACCAATGTCAAAACGCGCACTGGGCCGCACCATTCTTGCTCTTCTAGCACATCACGTTGAACAAAGTGAGGGCACAGAGGGGAGAAAAACTGTCTACTGTTGGAGTGGCTTTGAATGGCTTCCAGCATTGTCCCGGGTGGCAGAATGGAGCCCTCTGTTTGCAGGCCAGAGACACACTGCTGCTCTGTGGGCTGTACTGTACATGTATGCAGCCGCCAGCATGCTAATCAGGTTCACAGAGCGGGCACATGCTAGCAGCAGACGCGCAGGGATGTGGCGTTCACAAACATGCTTTCATATGCTATTAAAGGCTTCGGAGAGACGCACCGTGCCGAGCCAAGATGGACTCCGCCACGCCTCCATGCGCATCTATTTCTATAACTGTGTCATCAGAAAGTGTAAAAGTAAATTCAGTAGATGCTGCCAAGGGATAGTACAAATAATTCTTGTGAAGAAATGATAAAAAATTCTTGGATTTATAAAGAAGATTCTCACAGCGTTCATTACTAGAGTTGTTAAAAGTATCAAAAATCAGATACTAGTATCGAAACTAGATTCTTATTTAAGCAGGTATCAATAAGGAAAAAAAATATTTGGGTATCAAAATTGGTACTGAGTATCGAGGCTATTCTTTAGTATCAAAATCAAGTTTTGAAATTACACTATTCCCGACTGTCTTGCCCAAGGTCACAACATTAGAATGCATTGGTCGAAGCTGGGATTGAACCACCTGCCTTTGGTTTGTGGGCGACTACTTAAACCTACATTTTTTTGTAGCTCGAGCTTAGTAGAAGCTGTCCTTACGTCCAGTCTATGATAAATGTGCTGTGAAACCGTATGGTTTTGGGCCACTCCTGTATCTATGGGTGGTCTGTCCAGTTTCCTCCTGTATCCTGCACTTTCTGCACCACAGTTCCAAACCATACTCGGTGTGAGGGGGAGGGGCCACAAGACTTCAATGTGACCGAGGAATAGGAATGCACCAATCACAGGACGGCCCGTATCCGTTGAAACAATGGTGGCTCTATTTTGGCCGCCGAGTTAGCTGGCCTTGCATAACTTTGAAGCTTGTTTGGCATCACAACATAAGCTTGCCTGATGTGTTGGTGTGTACAATCTGAGGGCCTGGCAAACGGTACAATGTAAAATGTATGGTATGAGACTGAGAGCGGAGAAGCAGACGGGAAATGGAGGTTGATGTGCGGATGGTGCGGACTGTATAAGATTGCAGCGTGTATTGCTCTGAATTATATCGGTTCTTTGCAGCTGATGCCATCCACATTCCCTCGGGGTGTGAGGCTAACTGGAGGCACTGCACTGTCTGAAGCTTTGTTAAACTTTAATCTGAGCTTTGGTGAAACAATCTGACCAGAAAGAACCGAATTACTTGGAGGGATGATTTGTGCTGTTAAACAAGTCTCTCACACATCGATTTGCAGTCACAAGCTAGCTAGCATTAGCCAACAGTTTCAGTTAGTCACACTCACCCTTTTTGCTGAAAATAAAACACCTAAACGGGGCCATGAACACACTTGATCACAGGCTCCTGGAAATGTATTGTTTATCCATTTACAATTTTTGCGTTAGTTTTCAGACCATCTAAATATTTATCAGACTGTGTTTGCTAATGTGTACATTGTGTCACCATGGTAACGGCTGAACATTCCACCGTAGATATACATGTATGGTATCAATTGAGTTTTCAGCTTCCTTGGCCTTCTTGTGTCTTGAACGTGCCCTACATTGTGAGACCCATTGTTGAAATTGCAGCCATCAGCAAAGTAAATCTCAGCACATGAAGCAATAACTAAAGAACATTATCCTGCTCTCGTTTCTTGTGGCTTTTTGCTAAATTGGAAGCTGCTTAATTTATGTGGTGTGATCGAGCCCGGACAGCAACGCAGCTAGCTCCAGGTCGTTTTATAGTGTCGAACGCCACTGGAGCTCGCATTTTATCACACCTTTTTATAACAAATCTCAAAAATAGCCTATAAATCCCCATGCGCTGGAGCAACAATGCAAAGATATACCAAGGTGCTGTTGCTATAAACAAGGAGAGGGATGTTTTGTGTTTTGTTTACTGTGAAATAGGTCACATTAAGATCAGATAAGCGCTAACAATATGTGAGAGTGTTGGTATTGATATTTCTATTGGCTATTTGGGTGACCGTGTGTTACTTATAAGTTTAAATCAGGACGTTGTAAACAATTGTATTATATGGTAAAAAAAAGTTAGTAATGACCAATACATTTTATAGAACTGTGGAATTTTTAGTACTATTTTAGCGTCTTTGGCTGCTATTGTGATTCTTGATACTACATTGTTTTATTGCATGTATTTACCCTATAATTAAACAGTTTTATGTCTTCTTTGCAGGTCGTCTGGGGTTCCCTCATCCAGGCGGAGACAACCCTCTGTCCCTTAATGGTATGTATCACGTCTATTAAGAAGCATTCATGGTTTATTGCTTGTAATTCATTGTGGAAAGCTAAACCTCTACTTGCATTAAATCATAGAAGTGTTTTTTCACATAATTTGTCAGTTTCTTAAAAAATTGAGAGGTTGTTGTAATATATTTTTGTCTGGTAATTCTGATGCTTTGAGTCTGCCTCTTTTTGTCAGCAACTCTGTCCAACCAAATATTTCATTGTTGCATCCCTTTGTGCCCTTCTGCTTTCTAAATGTCACAAGTCATTGCAACCCTCTGCTCGGGCTTCTGAAGTACTTTCAACACTAAACCGTTTTCTTCACCGTACACAGTTGGTGCAATGGTTTTACTTCTTGTAATATTTGCTCTAAGAATACAAACAACAAGGAGACCGTATGGTCAGAAGAAATAGTAGGATTGGATATCAAATAGGTGAAATGAAGGACACTGGCTGAGACTTTGCATGGTTGCCAGTTTTTGAAAATTATACTTTACTGTCACGTATGGTGCACTTTGTATTATAATGTATTGATAGTTTGACTAACAGACATTGTTTGGTTCAAGGGTGTTTTGTCTTGGCTGTTTACCGCCCCACAGTGACCTACTTGCACAAATGTGTGAGCATTGTATGGTTTCTAAGCACTCTTGAGGGTATAAAAATTGCAATGATCAGATTCTAGGCCACTAATTTGTACCATTATTTGGCAAGCTTTCTGTAACCTTGGCTAGAAGAATTGAGACTTTATAGCTTGCTTCATAGCTTTATAGCTTAGAATAGGATTGTACTTTTTATAAGATTACAGCCTTAATATTTGGCAGCTTAGTCGATGAAAGAAATTCTTGGTTGACTAAAGACATATCCTGCAAATCGATTAGTCGACTAAAAAGGGGGCGTGGCAAAAGCTCTCAAAACTATTACGCATCTCGATGTATCTGACCCAAACTGCACTCACAAGACTACACCTTCACGGGGGTTCATGCAAAAACAACTATTCATGCAGAAAAAGTACTAGGAAACAATGTATTTGTATAAAGCCGGATTGAATTTGTGAATCATGAGTTTAATCTGCCTTTTTACATATAAATACAAAAAAATACCAAATCTTCAACTAACTCACTCACTAACTTCTCCTTTCTGCTGTTGTCCCTTATAAATTCTTATAATCTACTGAAAAATAATTAGTTTTCTGATGCTTATCTTGGCCGACTAAGACACCATCAACCAAGTAATCAACTAAATAACTAAAGGACTACAGCACTACCAAATACAATAATATAGTACATTTTAATCATTGTAGAACCATTTTTCACGCATAAAACAACATTTCTGCTCAGTAGTTCATCCTCGGTCAAGGAGCTGCCAGGAGGGGTTTCTTTGCTCCTTGTTGCCTTGTTTTCCTCTTAACATTTTCTAACCTGACTGTTCTGGGTCCAAATGGTCAAGAGCCATGAACGTACAAGACTATGGTCACATGGCGCAGTGGTCACATGGCCTGGTCACATGGTGTGCAGAGTTGTCATAGCCGTGGGACAGATGGTGGCAGTGGACAGGCAGGACTCACCAGCTCAACAGCAGCAGTAGCAGCCTCCTGAGCGGATCCCTCCCCTGATTTGTGTCATAAACACACATGCATCATTCCCCTCATTCCCCCTCACTTCAACAGCCTCTTTATCCAACGCTTTATTTTTCTGCTTCTCACACATTTTTTTATAGCACTCCCCGCTCTCATCCAATCTGCTTTACTATCTCTCTCTCTCATCTCGCCGCGGCTCCCTCTGACCTTCCCACAGAGTTAATGTCCATCTGGGCTGGAAAGTCCGCTGAGACCGCTGTGGATTATTTCCTTGTGTGTTCAGGCCACCTCTTCATCCCATCCCCGTTCTTACACTTTAGATGGGTCAGTGTTTCAATCTCTCCAGTGTCCACTTCATTCTAATTCACTCGACTTTCTACCGATTCTCTGGGGTTCTTTGCAAAAGTACCTTATTTCTCGCTAAGCAAATAAAAAGGAAAATCTAACCCAGCAGGTGAGGTGTAAAACGCGTTTCGTTTGATTGACCTTTGTGGGATGAGATATAACCACGTTTTAGAGCTGTAAAAGATTGCGTTTCGCAGCAAAGATTCGGCAGCGCAGTAGCTCTTGCCATTTATTTTCAACCAATGTATCCTAGTTTTTCCTTTTATCACAATTTGCTCTATTTCTGGGGTTGCGTTTTGGTTGCCATTGCAGTGGCATTTTCTATGGTGAAATCAGTATGCTGCTGCTGCCCTAGATGCAGCTTGAAAAGGTTTCATAATTGTCAACCAACACAGTTAGTCATATGTAGTGTGCTCTGTGCCTACAAGCCTCGTCTTTGTGCAACTGCTGTCTTCGCCGCTACATGTTTACATTAGAATCAGCAGCATTAGCAACGGCAGGCGCTTGGATATGTCACATAGACGTGTTTTGAAATCTTACCCTGTGGTCGAGGGATATTAGAAAAACATGCTGTATGTGCTGTGCGTCTGTGGCCCAGCTTTTATCATATCCTCTACAAGTTTGTGACTTTGGAAGTGTGACATTGGGTTTCGATGTTGGGATCCTTTATTACTCTTGGCAGATCTTGCAGTCCTCAGGGAGAAATAACTGAATTCTGCTGCACTCATATGACAAGCTTGTATTACACTAACTGATTTTTCATTGGCTCTGCTGTTTTACTGCACTGCTAGTCGGTACACACCCCACATGAAGTACATCTATTGTCTACTTCCTCTGTTCTCGGTACTTTCGCTGTTCTTGCTTTATCTTAATCATATTAGTTCCACAGGGTTCAATCCCCGGACCGTTCCTAGTTCTTCTTTTCTGAGATTCTACAGTCTGTCTATTTTTGAAATCAGTCAACCGCATTCTGTTGCACATATTTAATTTGTTTACTAATTTTTCTAATAGTTTTGTGATAATTAAATTCCTACAAGCTCTATTTTTGTCCTTGGAGATTGGCTATACAAGTTTTTTATTTTTTTCAATTATTTTTTTCTTTTTTTTCACTGCTGCAGCTGCAGAGCATGACCTTGATTCAATAAAACTCTTCATGAAAGCATTCTTAAGGAATAGTAGAGTTCATATTTTTGGTAACACTTTGGTTATTATTACTAATAATTTGCCTTACCATTAAGTTGTTTTGGCCTGAGGTCATACTACACTGTAATAAAGCTATATGGAATAAACCTTGAATGTTCTGTTTTGCATAGTTGACTATTGGCCCAAAGAAATAGTGTCATAATGTTCATTTAAATTTCTCCTTATTCCACATGCAGCCAGGAATTATAGCAGGAGACGAGGTAAAATATGTTATATTCTTTTTGTCTCAATTTTGAGTTTGACATCAAGACATTTTTTCTTATAATTTTCCAGTTTTGCTGGTTTCCTTTGATCTCTGTGCTTATATACAATACGTATGCTTCTTGTCTGTTATGTGAAGTGACGCGCTGTCTGCATGACTGTCGGGCCTTGTTAAAACTTGTCATCGCTCAGCCTCAGTGTATACGCCTGTTTTTCACACACGTTTCAGAGCCACACATTAGGCGATGCTAACCCCAGTGGCTGCTCCATAATGAGGCATAGACACTCTGTGTTAGCGGCACATGGCCTGGAGCGCTCAGTGTAAGCCCAGGCTAAACTCTCCCATAAATCTGTATAAAGCAGCTCAGAGCAGGTTGTACGGACGCAGGGACAGGGCAGGGAGGGTTTAACCTCCGCTACACGCAACACTGGCCTCTGTGTGGCTCTCCAGATCCACAATACTGACAGGACCTTTAGGTCACTTTACACTCATCCTTTTTATGTACATCCAGTGCTTGCTGTTTTTACTCATTGATACATTCATATCTTTGTAATTGCATGATCTTTCGTGATCCTTTTTCTGTGTTTTCAGATTGTGTTGTCCTTTGTCTTAAGAATGAATACAGTGTGTTATCTTTTCTATACAAGCTTACTTCCATAAAGTAAATGAGAGGTTGCACCTGTAGTAATAATTATGTGTGTTGTTTTCTGGCATTTGCAACCTGGTTTTGCATTTGAAGCAGAATATATATGGCTCGATTATACTGTAACTTCAAGTCTGCTTTATGTATCAAAGGGCCTTTGCTTATTTGCATCAATACTCTTAAGTATTGGTTAAAAGCGATGTCATTAAAATACGCTGAAAGGCAGTTTTCTACTGAGGATTGGGTTCACTTCCTCCCATCAGGTAGATGACTCAAGGCAGTGGTATAATTGCCACAGTATATTTGCCATTACCGCTCCACCATGTCCCACTGACCTCATTTTAACCCTTTACCCATGAGATAAACCTCTCTCTGAACTCTGTCTTTTTCTCCTTGTGTTGTAGGCCATTCCTCTCTCTTCCCGATGGAGGATGGTTTTCCCGATGAAGAGCGCGGAGAGGGCTTGGCCGGTCTGGGATCTCCTCACTGCTTCCCACATCAGAACGGAGAGCGAGTCGAACGCTACTCTCGCAAAGTGTTTGTGGGTGGACTGCCTCCTGATATAGATGAAGGTACATACAGGATTTTTATAGACCGACTGAGTCAAAGCAGAGACCAAATGTAAACAGGAAATGCCCTTTTTGACAGATGTAGCCTGAAGGAAATGTCATGTGTGTCTGGTTCTTTTCAGATGAGATCACAGCCAGTTTCCGACGCTTCGGTCACCTGTTTGTGGACTGGCCTCACAAAGCGGAGAGCAAATCCTATTTCCCTCCCAAAGGTACAGGTCCACTTTGGTAGTGCTGAATTACCATTTTACACAGGGCAAAATATAAAGGCTAACTGAACATCTGTCTTTCTACAAAGAATTACTGGAATTACTGTCTGTTTAAGTTGGAAGTTTAGCAGCTGGACAAATAGGTTCACACTTAATTATCTAGATGCAGTTGCAGACCACCGCTTGCTCTTCTTTATTGCATTTACTGATAGACTTACATCCCAGTATTGTATCAAAGCTACCTGTTTGTTTCCATGGGGAGGTTATTGCTTTGCCTGGACTGTTCCACATCATCATCATTAAACTTATCAATCTCTCATCTTGTTTCTTCAGATACAGATACGAATTTATAAAAAAATATGTCATACTGCGGAATAGGGTTGTCAGAAGTATTGAAAATCAGATACTAATCGATACTAAAACTAGTATCGAAAGTAGATACTCATTTGAGCAAGTATCGATACTAAAAAATTTACATTCACAGGACAGAAATGAACCTTTCCTGATTCGCTTTATTTACTATGATTTAATGTTGAAAATCACATTCTATTGTCTAAAGAAAGACTTAAGAGTATCGAGTCTATACCTTGCTATCGAAATCGAGTTTGAAATTTTGGTATCGTTACGACACTACTGTGGAACATTCCAGGCAAAGCAAAAACGTCTCGAAGCAGGAAGCAGGCAGCAGGCCCTCCACCAGAAAAGTCACACAATGTACCTTTTAAAAATGCTTGCTTTTTTACTGTAGCAACAAGACTTCTTCTATAAGACATACTCCAGTCGCACTTCTCCTTAAACGTTTATACAACAGGCACCAACATTTGACTAGAGGTTTTGTCTGTTTCTGTGTTTGTAAGTCCCCCGCTGTGAGCTCTGTATGTCGGAGGCTGACAGAGTTACCATATAATCGGAGGAGCACCTTGGAGCGTGTTGCCTGTCAATAGTGTGTACTGATTGTGCGCTGTGTGTGTAGGGTACGCCTTCCTGCTGTTCCAGGACGAGAGCTCTGTTCAGGCTCTGATCGACGCCTGCATTGAAGAAGACGGAAAACTGTACCTGTGCGTGTCCAGCCCCACCATCAAAGACAAGCCGGTCAGTGCTAGCTTAGCTTACTGGCTTTTGTTGTTTGTAAGATATTTGTGGGGCACACGTGTTTATTGGATTGGACAATAAAGGTGGGAAAAGGGTGAAGATTGGGGAGAGACATTCAGCAAATTATCTGCTCCGGGAATTGATCTCATAACGCTGAGGCCGGCACAGAGCCACTTCCCTTGACCATATGGTATAATGTTCA
>KN472413.1:60180-81818 GCA_000787095.1 Periophthalmodon schlosseri
CCTGGTTTAGTCCTGGTTCAGACCTGGTTTAGCTCTGCGGCTTGGTCTTGGTTCAGACCTAGTTTAGTACTGATTTTGTTCTGGTTTAGTCCTGGTTTAGTTCTGGCTCAGACCTGATTTAGCCCAGCCGCTTAGTCCTGGTTCAGACCTGGTTTAGTACCGGTTTAGTCCCGGTTCAGAACTGGTTTAGTATTAGTTTAGTCCCAGTTCAGACCTTGTTTAGTCCTTGTTCAGACCTGGTTCAGGCCTGCGGTTTAGTCCTTGTTCAGACCTGGTTTAGTGCTGGTTTAGTCAAGGTTCAGACCTGGTTCAGTACTGATTTAGTCTTGGTTCAGGCCTGTTTTAGTTCTGGTTGAGACCTGATTTAGTCCTGATTTAGTCCTCGTTGAGACCTGGTTTAGTACTGGTTTAGTCTTGGTTCAGACCTGCTTTAGTTCTGGTTTAGTCCTGGTTCAGACCTGGTTTAGTACTGGTTTAGCCCTGGTTCAGACCTGGTTTAGTACTGGTTCAGACCAGGATTAGTACTGCTTAGTCCTGGTTCAGACCTGGTTTAGGTCTGGTTCAGACCTGATTCAGCACTGGTTTAGGTCTGGTTCAGACCTGGTTCAGCACTGGTTTAGTCTTGGTTCAGACCTGGTTTAGCCCTGGTACAGAGCTGGTTTAGCCTGGTACAGAGCTGGTTTAGCCCTGGTTCAGACCTGGTTTAGCCCTGGTTCAGACCTGGTTTAGTCCTGGTTCAGACCAGGATTAGTACTGGCTTAGTCCTGGTTCAGACCTGGTTTAGGTCTGGTTCAGACCTGGTTCAGCACTGGTTTAGTCTTGGTTCAGACCTGGTTTAGCCCTGGTTCAGAGCTGGTTTAGCCCTGGTTCAGACCTGGTTTATCCCTGGTTCAGACCTGGTTTAGCCCTGGTTCAGACCTGGTTTAGTCCTGGTTCAGACCCGGTCTCGTCCTGGTTCAGACCTGTGTCCAGTTCTTACCTCCATACATTGCACACATTGGCAGGCGTCAGTGTCTGATGCAGTGATGGTGTTGCACAGAGGTGGACGTATTAGCAGCTTTAGCTCTGGATCCATCTGGACACAGCTCCTTCAACAATCCTCTGAAGAAACGCTCACAGAACCAGCAAAAAAACCAAAACGCTGTTATATTTAGTTTCAGATATTATCTATAGAGAAAACTGGCAATCTGCATGTTATTTTATTTCTTTTTAAAAATAATGTTTTGCTTATAGGTTCATGCATCTGTATCACGAAACGGGGATGAAGAGTAGGGTGAGACATGCAGGGTGAGCGTTAGTGTTAGTATATGTGATGCTGCTGCAGTTAACACTCTGTTGACTCTATAGGGGTGTTGAGAAAAAAGTGAATACCCTGATTCCAGTCGATATTAAAACTAGTATTGGTAGCACTTTAAAATACGGTCCGGGACTTACTAGGTACTTACTGTGGTAGTTAGTAGATACTTGACTGGTAATTACGGTGGTACTACAGTGGTAGTTACTGGGGTAGTTCCTGTGGTACTTGTGGTGGTACCTTGGCTGGTAATTATAGTGATACTTACTGACACATACTGTATAACTAATAGCAGTACTTTGTGGTACTTACAGTGGTACTTATAGAGGTACAAGTAATGAAACTGCACTAATTGCACTAATAATTACTGGTACTTATAGCAATATGTCATATTAAGTGAATGGTTAATTATAATGATATGGTATAGTGCTGGTGTTATTGCAGTTAGAAAAAAATATTACTATAATACACAAAATTAAAGAATATGCTGTTATTAGGAATATGAATTTTTGATTTCATGATATGTTAATAGAAAATACACAAGCCAAAACATTGTGAGAACAGAAACACTTTATTATCACAAATTTAACATTAATACAACAATCAGATTGAAAAGAAATTTCCAATAATAACAAAAACAAATTAAACTAGACTAGTAAGTCCCGGACCGTGTTTTAAAGTGCTACTCTAGTATTGAAACTAGACACTTATTTGAGCAAGTATCAATTCTGCAAAAATAAACACGTTGTAAAAAGGACAAAGGACATTCCCTGTAGGACCTTCTATATCGAAATCCAAAACTTTTGTTGTCTTGTGTTGAAATTTGCAATCTCCTGTGTAATAAATCCTGTTTTTACTCTTATTCTTGGTATCAAACTCTCACACATTCTTTCATTTTAACTTAAAAACCTGCGTTGTGAAGACGTTGCCAATTCTCCCGCACACGTTTGTTTACAGGAGATGCTTTGTTCTGTTGGAACTTTGCTGTCACAGATCACAACAGGCCCTTCTACGCTGCTCCACTGGCCTTGTTTCCACTTCGTTTTAACTCTGCGTCTCTCCGGGCTGCACCGGGCTCTTGTTCTTCGGAGTCTAAGAGGATTCCCTGGCAGCCTGTTAACTCCTGCAGTGATTACGTCTGTGTTGAAGAAATATAGCGCAGTTAGTCAATGCAGTGTCTAAAGAGCTATGAAATACGGGGTAAACTATGGCAAACTGGGTACATTTTGAGGTGTTGAATGTGCATTGGGTATTTTGATTTCACCCCTAAGATGGATTATGGAGCTTTACTGACGTTATTGCTTTGCCTGGGACGTTCAACATGAAATACTGCAGGTGATGCCTGTTACTCGCCTGTTCGTCTCCATGGAGATAGACAAGTTTAATCCCTCCCCCATAAAAGTTACATATTTCACCTTTAAACTATCCCTGAATCACACTGCCCCTGAGCTTAGAATCTGTTCAGATGCGCCCCGTTATAGACCAACGTAACTTTTCAGATCATTAGGCGCATTTAATTGTAATTTTATAGTAACAGCAACTACTCTCCAAAGTGTGTTGAGTAAACTCTGTTCACGCGGGATTAGTTTTACCTGGGGTCCCCTGGTAAATTGTAATAATTATGGACGTCATGTGTGTTTCTATTCCCCTGCAAATCCTCCATGTCTGTAAAAACGTCTCCCGAATGTAACCTAATAATGTAATTCTGTAAACTCAGATCTCCTCAAGTAATTCTAGTCCCGTTTAAACACTCAGGACTGTAAATTAGCGTGTTTTTCCTCTGTGCATCGGTGCTAATAGTGATTCAAAATGTTTCTACGGCCCATTTTAGGTCCAGATACAAACTAAAGTAATAACATTAATTCGCCACGGACCGTACTATAATCCAGTTATTGTTTTTTTCTACATTTAAAAAGGTAAAAATCATAAAACAAACTGCGGTAAAGACCTGACTCGGAAGTACAGCCCTGTTGCCCTGGCAACCGAGGACCGGCAGCACGGAGCCTCTACGGAAAAGTTTGGGTGATTTCGGTGCAAAGTTTGTAAAGTTTGGATGGAGGGGCCGTATCAGCGCAAACAGATTAACAGAGAGAGATAAAAACAACGTTGGCGGCCCGATGAATGAAAAGGTTCTTGTCTTTTTTCTTTCTTTCTTTTTTCTTTATTTGTCAGGGATCGTGTACAAATTCATTAATCTTACAAAAGAAAAGATGATTTGTACCAGATTTAGTTACTGCTTCTTTCCATGTGCAGTCCCTGGGCAGGTGCACACACATTAAAAATACACATTTCATTACAATTACATTATAAGACTATCAGTTCATCGTTAACATTAGCAGTAAAATACAATAAATGTCACCATGTCCAAAACATGATGTTTCCTACAGTCAAGACCGATATAAAAAATCATTATGTGCAGGTTTTTACAGTGAAAACAACAGTCAGACTCATGTGGACAAACGTGACTCATCCAAAATGTACTTTTTCAAATTTCTAGTAAAATCATTCATTTTTAAATTAAATTTCAGACTGTCTGGAGCTGATTCCACTGTCTGACGGTTTGAAAAGAAAAGGCCGACTGAGCAAAGGCCGAGGATCTTTTTGGAACTGTGCAAAAAACAGGTAGTAAAAACAGGTAGTTTACTGGCTTTGCTTATCCCGTACGAGCGCACACAAAAACACACACGGACCCCCCAAGGTAAAACTAATCCAGCGCCACTAGGGCTGTAGAGTAACTTATAGACGTATATTTCACTGTGACAAAAGTATCAAAAATGGATGAGTTTAGGTGCCACTGATCCGGCCTATCAGTCTCCATGTTGAATCATTAAACCGGTCCTTGCAGAGATAATGCAGTATTTGGTTTGTCCTCACAGGGCTTCATCACGGCTTTAAACTGTCAACATCCTGAAGTGAACTCAAGCCCCATGACCAATGTAATTACCGTCATTTAGATGAGACGTCTGTTTTGATTAATCCTCAGTCCCCAGAGCCCTCAGCATCAGGACAACACTTTCCTCTTGTTTTCGAATTCATAAGAAAAATCCAACATGTCAACAACCCCGGCTTCGCTTCTGCACTTCTGAAAAACAATCTTTCTTCTTTCTTTCAACGTATCCAGTTTTGCTTTTCCTTGGAGTGTATTCCGTGATGAAAAATTATCACCGTCACCATCGCAATTAACAGTTCAAAACTTGAATTGTTTTGAAATAATACATCTTTTGAACGGCCGACAGCGCTCAGGATGCCACCTATAAACAGGAAGTTGAAACCCATGAATATATTTTAATGTTACTTCACTGGATGCAACCTCCATATAGACGTCGGCCTTTAGACGTCTCCTCCAGTCTCTCTAACATATTCTCCCGATATTGATTTTAAAGTGCCTTGAATTCTATTGAGTTTTAAAAGGTCACGGTAATTGAATGACTACCGATGGAGAAAGGTATTAACTTATAAAGCCTCCGCTCCTCAGACGTCCTATAGGAGCCTGTTATATAGATCCGTATTCAGATCAGAAGAGAAAAGTATGATGAGTGTTATAAGTACTACAGAGTGAAACTGGCACTAAGTGAATTTAAAAGTGACTTAATGTGTTTGAAGTGGCAGTAACGTGGGCTCCTATTGATTTAAAACAGCAATACCATCACAACTGAACCTGGGAGGCCATTAGCTGTCACATTCTGAGGACATAACCATGGATCTGTAATAAGAACTGGATAAGACACTCCCCCCGTGAGGTCGCCTAGTGGCCGATCCATAGGTACTGCAGTTCCTGGGAGCACCGGCCCAGAAAGGATTCTCCCGCAGAGCGAAACGCATTTTTTTGTTAAATCAAACTGCCTGTGTTTGACCGACAGGGCATCCGCAGCTTTCACAGTGGTTGGATTTTGCAGGGATTCTTCTGTACTTTCACAACATGAACTTTTTAGAATTTTGTAATCCTCAAAGTGCCTAAAAGTTAGCTTTGTAAGATTTAGCCTTGCCCCACTCTGAGCATGTTGGGTAGCTCTAGGCCAGTATTCGGAAAGTAATGAGGAAGACAAAATCTTTGAGCACGGGCCATTGTAAACAATAAGACATCATCTTTGGTTCATCCTCCAGATCTTATTATACTTCCATGGACGTACCGTATCAGGCAGAGCCCTTGTGGGTTAATTGCAAACTGGTTTTAGCCACAGCGTCTGGCAACACAAATTATGGAGCTCCTTTCCGTTTTCTGATTGGATATTTCAATTCAATTCAAGTTTATTTAAATAGCGCATTTAAAACAACTCCAGCTGACGACAGTGCTTCACATAAAAGTCAACAAAAACAAAACACAGCTTGTCAACATCGCATCAGAATTATGGATCTGCTTATTTGCTACTGCCTCCTTTCTTTCAAAATGTAACTAATTAAAATACGTAATCTTTTTCAGTTTTGTGTGGTAAAAGTATTATTTTCAGCAGACTAGGACAAAGGTACAGTATTGCTTGTGGATGGTCCGCCACCTGCTTGTCTAGATGGAGACAGTATTGTTTTGTCTGGAATGTTCCACAGTACGGCGTTAAACCTCTCTATCTCCAAGGAGACAAGCAACCTGGATGCTGTGAGAGTGCCTATTTTTTATTGTTTAATGCCATACTGTGGAACATTCCAGACAAAGCAACATATTAATAAATACATTGGCTTATTTGCAAATACATAGTAGAAGGTTTAACCAGACTGAGCAGTTACAGACCAGAAAGTTCCTCTTTTGTTTCCCGTGTGCTACTTGTGATTTATAGCCTGTGAATAGTCGCGGTGGTTTGTGGAGATGTGGTGTTTGAGTAGGAAAGATGAACTGGCCGTCAGCGAGGAGAGATAATCTGTTATTGGGAATTGTTCGGAGCCAAACTGAAATTGCTTTGGGTGCAACTTTGAACCCAAGTGTGCAAAAAGTCACATGCCATCTTCACCGGGCTATTACAGGATCTGAGAGCGGCCGCAGTGCTGCGAGATTAGACAGACTTGTTCAAATGTTAATATAGCAGCAGAAAAGACCAGGGTGTAAATGCGATGAAGAGATGAAGAAGAGTTATTTCAATTTAAAGTTTAGATTTGTTTTTAACCATGTAGCACAATTACTAAGAGCCGTTTTAGTTAAAGCGCCAATATTACGTTATTTTCTGATCTGTTTTACTGTTACTTCCTCATCAAAAACAGACCTGGAGTTGTGTTTTGTTTCATTCGCACATGTTTAACACACAAATCCTCCGTATTTAGGCTGAGTTCTTCTCTCAAACAGAAAAGACTCTGTTCCACCTTGTGATGTCATGTGGTAATACAGGAAGTGCTCCTTATTTTTAAACTCCACACACCTTCACTAGAATCATTTGGATAATTCAGCCCTGAAATTTCCAATCTTTACTAAACAAAATGTAAGAGGTAGCTGTTAACTTGAAAACTACCACTTCATGACATCACAAGGTGGAACAGAGCGCTCTGAGCTTTGGAGATGTAGACAAATGAATAATAAAGTGTTACTCAAACATGTGTGAATGAAACAAAACACAGCTCCAGGTACGTTTTTGATGAGGAAACAACATTTTAACATGGCTTAAAGCTCACAAGAGGCAATTTTGTGTAAAATAGGACCTTTAAAGGTGCACTGTGTAACTGCTTGTCTCCATAGAGATGTCATTGCTCTGCCTGGAGTGTTCCACAGTATGGCATTAAACATCCTGCATCTATTCAACTTGTGTGTTTTTATTGCCTTGAAAAACATACTTTCTTACCGTGAACTGGATCGGCAGTTCACAGATCTGACCTGTAACTTTGCCTGATGACATCCCCTGCACCTCTACGGGGTTAGAGAAGTTTAAGCCCATACTGTGGAACATTCTAGACAAAGCAAAACACATCTCTGTGGAGACAAGGTGGCTGACCATCCTCTAGAAAAGTCACACCGCTCTGGTGTACTTTGTTCTTATTGTTAAAACAGATTTGATAGCAAAACTGGTATAGAAGTCTCATGACGGCTACGCCTAAAGTCACTGATTAAAACGTGACAATCCTTAGTTTGAACAGACCAGTTTAATTATTTCCAAACTGGTACCAGACACTCAAACCGTATGTAATGGCATCAACTGCGTCGGTTCACAGAGCGCCAGCGCTAATTGCGACTGTAGAAACTTTTGGCCATCCTCTGCCTGTTTTGTAATACGGGAGTGCTGTTAAATAAGACTCCTCACAGTAGCAGACAGTGAGTGGGCGTTTAAAGAGCTGGAGTTCTGTGCTGGACTCTCCCTCTCCTACGCATCTGTCGTGGGAAACACATAACACAGATTTTCTCCCAGCGCCTTTTTATCATCTACATTTATCTTACTAAAGCCTCAGTTCTGCTCCGTTGTGTATATATATAAAAGCGTTCACATGTACAGGGTTGACAGAGGCGCAACTTAGTATCGCCTGCGAACAGGGTGTTACGGTATCAAATTTTAGTGTCGCAATTATTGCGAGAAGAAACGTCAGTATTTTACAATTGTTGAAACCAAACAACAGAATGACAGTCCAACACTTTGTCTAATATATGACCGGTTTTATGAAGTCAAACCTTCTAAATTATAACTTAGCTGACAGTTGTATTTCTTTTAGTTCTTTACTGTATGGCGACTTGGATAATCACCATTTCTGGACCATAATCTGGACATCTCAGCCTTACTCAAGTTCTTTAAGGTTTTAGTTGCATTAGGATTCCAGGCACTCACAGGTACATCAATGCGTCTCATTCTTTCCTGTCACATTCAATTGGAAAGGGTGAACATTTACAGAGAAGGAAGGTTAATAGACACCATGGCAACAGAGATGCAATTAAGATTAAGATCAAACTTCATTATACTCAAAAATAGGTACGTGAAAAGTATCCACGAGTTAAATGTACGTGTGTGTAAGCAATTAGAATCAAAACAGAATAGAAAAAGTTAAAGTTATAATTCGTAAAACAAGCTACTGCTACGTTCAAAGGAAGGTTGGGCTTGTCGCATGTGAGAAGCCAACAGAAACAATAACCAAACTTCTCACTAAAATAATATATCTACATTCAAGGTCCATTCACTGCAGAGCTTTTCTGCCTTGCCTCGAGAGCCGGAAGTGCGAGGAGTTACATATAGGATGTTTTATGTAATTCCCAATCCTGAAGTACTTGAAGCCCTCCCAGTGGCACCATTAGCAGCCTCGCATCTCAAAGCTCCCGTCACTGCTCCTGTCACTGCTCCTGTCACTGCTCCTGCCTGCTCCTGGAAACCTGGAAACCTGCACTGACAATTATGGAGTAATTGTCTTTTCCCATAGAGAGATGCCATGGATCCTCTTTATACCTGCCTCTCCCTGTGAAGATGAAGGACAGTTATTCTTGGCAGACTCACGGAGCATCTCTATTCAGTCTATATAAGGTGCTGCAATTGCAATGATTGATGTCCACTTCATAATAGGTGCTGCGGAAACACTTGTATGCAGCACACTATGCTTAAAATTAGCTGTAGATGAGCCGATGAGCAGGATTGACAGGCCAATAAACCAATCAACATGGTCCTATTGTGTCAAAACAAATGTGGTGACTTACTTGAGTAAAAAAAGATAAAAGATAACTTAGAGGACTGAGCGCCAGCACATATTTCTATGTAAAAAATTGAGGCACATAGTCCTAATGAAGCTTAACACCTTTGATTGGATTGACAAAAAAAGCCCAGACTCTCCTGCACTTAAACAGAAAGTAAGAGGGACCATTAGCCTGTGATATCTTCTATCCGAGTTCCTTTTGTCGTTAATATTTATTCTTTTCATTTTTGTCTTGATGAGAAATAAGTATGACCAAGTCGGGCTGCACGATTTTGAATGAAAAGTAGGATTCTATTCAGAGTGCACATTGTAAACTCCAGGAACATTAACATTGAGAGAAGACTGAAATGTGAGCTGATAAACTAAAACAAGAATCCCAGGCATTTCAGAACATGTCTGTCTGGGCCACAGGATATTTAGTTCTTTGAAGAGGACATTCTATTATCTAAAGAACTGCAGACTTTGCAGTTTCATAACTGAACCAGCTCAAATTGCGATTTGAACTCAATTGCAATATATTGTGCAGCTATATAACGTAGCTTATCATGGGCCGTAGAGCAGTAATGAAGACACATAGGCAGAGCCGGGAACCACTTTGTGAACAGGAAGTCCACACTGAATTGAAGCATCCGTCACAAGCTCCAAATTCAGCTCCCATGAGCCCAATCAAACACTACACCTCTGCGGCCTTCAGCGCTGACAATGGCCTATTCAATAAACCACCATCTTTATTAGCACAATATGTTGCCTTTGTCTGTAAACGCAAACTGTACAATTATCCTTTCTTGGATGCAAGACACTGTTCACTTGTAATGCAGTTTGCTAGATTTCTCGTCCCTCTCCTCCCATGCACATCTATAATAATATCAATACCTCTTTTTTTTTGAGTGGCCATGAATTGTTGAAACTAATTTCCTCTTGTACGTTAAGTGTGCAGAACAAAAGAGAAGATGAATGAGAAATTAATGTGCGATTCTGGCTGTACCTTTTTGGCAAAGCGGCCTGCAGTCAGTGTTGACCCATATAATAATTAGCATGGATCTTGTGTTTGAGCAATTATTCCCCACTTGGTGCTGGAGAGAAGAGAGAAACCTTTGTCTTTCTGTAGCTTGCATCAGATTTAGAAGTACAAAATAGGCAGTTCTTGGCGCAGCATTTTAAACATGCCCTGTTAGAGTAAATGGGTATTGATATGGCTTTAGGTTGCGTTCACTTTCTAGATTCTGATGATGCTGTAACTTCAGAGAAGGGCAGAGGTGTATATCTGACTCTTTGGGAGGCTGTTTTTTGAAGAAATATCCAAACTTATAATTTAGCAGCATTCACAGTATTTTTCTGGACACCTGGATGTCCTTTCCTCAGGGGATGAATAAAGCTTTTTCTACTTTTGTATTTTTTTGTTAGGTATTGTGAAAAAATAATTTCACTTTTGTTTATTTATACTGGTAGAAAAGACATTGAACTTGACATTGAACTTTGTGCCAGTGTTTGTTTTGTGATTAGATCCAGTATTTACAGAGATATTAACCGTAACTCAGGTCGAATAAGTCTGCAGTCTGACAATTAAACAGCAAATTCCATCACAGAATTCAGACCTGTCCTCCAGTTCAGTTTTAAGATATATGGAGTCTGGAATGCTGTAATTCTGCAATAATGTTTTATCCTAAAAACACACATCCTGTACTGTTTTGCTTCATTTGCAAACAACAAGTAATCCTACATATTTATGCTGCCCTCAGCTCACTACACTTCGCCCTCATTTACCAGTTCTGATCATTTCAAAGTTCGAATAGTCTCCACTTTGCAGTTGACCAACTTTTACAATATTGGACACTGGTTTTAGCATGATTCAAACTGTGTCACTCCTTTCAGGACACATACATTATTTTTTGTTATCGATAGATCTTGGAATTAAACACACAGACTCCTTGGCAGGACAGTAACACTTACCACTTTGTCGTCTTAAGTTTTCCCTGTAGTTAAAATTTGTACTGGTTGAATGTGCTCTTTTCCCACTGGTTCTGGCAGTGGGCAGAGACCATGTTTTAGACCACAGTTCCAAACCGGTTTGCCTGAACGGAGCTGGACTGACAGTTTTGGGGCAGAGCAGCCAAAATCCCAAACTCAAGCGGATTTGAACTCCCAGAGCTAAACACAGAAGTTGCATTTTACGCTTTGGGGTCAAAAGTAGCAAGTCACCATCATGTTTAGTTGTTTGTCCAGCTTTCGGTTAAGGTTCTCTCGTGGTCTGTCATATATTGTACCTTCCTGGATTACTTTTTCCGTTCTATACAAGATTAAAGTTAAATTGAGTTTCTGTGTTTGTATAGATAGATACAAAAATAGTGGTTGCGAAGGCAAACAGTCACTGTGAAAGCTCTGAATATGATGGTTTTCCAAATCTAGTTTCACATCTGGACGTTCAAACAGTTTTTACCAACTTTTTACTCAGTTGTAATATTTCCATAGAGACTTGTACGGGTTATTTTCAAATACTGTGCCTTGTGGTATTTTATTTGAGTTAACAGATTCACTTATGGATTTAATAGTAGACTTCTAATCCAAAAAATAACTCAAAATAGTCAGTGTAATACCTCAGTCGTCCAGGTCTGATCCAGGAAGAAGCGGCTTGGATGAGCAGCGAAACGTCTTCACTCCTACAACGTTTTGTCCAGATGACAGATTTTATATTTTTCTTTGGATCAGACCTGGATGACTGAGGGATTACACAGAAAAAGTCGTTCAGTGGCATGGACAATATTTGCTACATTATATACAACTTTTTTTAAATTTGGTCATATTTTTATAGTTGTCATACTGCAGAATATTTTCAAGAAAAAAGTGTGGCACAGGCCTGTCACGATAACACATTTTGAAGTTTGATATATCGCTGAAGTAAATACAACGATAAACGACAATACTGAAACAAATTTATGCCACTGACACAAAAACCCAAGAGCAGATTTAAACCTCAAAAACTATTCTAAATCTACAGTATTGTTAAAAAAATCATGAGCTGCAATAAATAAACAGCAGAATGAAACAAGTAGAAGTTATGAATTCAGTCTTTTATGGCTTAGATCTGATCATATAACCAAAAAATAACCAAAAATTTTCCAGCTGTGCGAAAAAAATGTGCACACAATAAATACTGACTCCCAAAAATATTGTTAAAGCTTCCATATATTGAATTATAAGTCGAAATAGTAATGATCGTGACAGGCCTAGTGTGACGTAACCCAAAAAAGGTATATTTCTTTAACGCAGCACTTTGGAAACACTTGAGGTTTGTGTGTTCTCGAAAAACTAGTAACAGTTGTATGTTTTACGGTCCAGGTGGTGGTGAAGACCCGCACAGAGTTCCAGACGGAGAAGAAGAGGCTGAAGGTGCCGAAGGTGGAGGAGTTCACCATCAGCATCACCGACGGGGTTTCCGAGAGACTCAAGGTAAGGGGATTATGGGAAGACTGTTGCGATATGTGACGTGTTTACGTTTGACGCTGACCACTCACCGAACATCATCTTTACACAGCAGTTTTGTGACATTTAGACGCCTTGCACAGACGTTAGTAGGTTTACTTAACAGGAAGGCAAGTTTGTTGTTTGCAGACTGCGATTTTGTAATTGCAACCACTCAAATTGAAATTTCGGTTTGATTACAGTAAATCGGGGTTTTATTTTCTTAGGCAACAGGCGACATTATATCACTGCTGTTGGTCTTCACTTGTTAATATGGTTACCATGGATATCTGCATGGCCATTACACAACAGTGAGCGTCTCCAATGGATCTGATGGATAATTAGGCTTAGTCATGCTCCATTTTACCTGCAGTCTTCAGCAGAGCTCTCTCGCCTCGTGTGAATATACAAGGCCAAGGCACAGCATCCTTCTCTACCATGGCCTGAGTTTGTGTAACGAGTCAGTGGGTTTCTCGTCAATACATTTCTTGTGTCATTTACCCCATTGTATTACAGTTTATTTGTAAAGTGCCACAAAATGGGCTTTGTTTACATAAGACTACTCAGTTATTTTAGTGAGGTTGTAGGATAGATGTATAGGCTATAAGACGATATAAAATCCAGTTATGATCTGACCGAGTTGTGAATATCTGCTTATGAAGATCATGTCACATTGTGATCAGGGATGTTCCTGTCTAATACTGGTATCGGTATCGGCCATAAAGCCAGTTTTGACTGCATTGTACTTTGCCATGAAATATCTAAAAGGTAATTTCAGAAGCATTGAACCTGATAACTTCTAGTATTGAACCTGATCCTAGAACTCACTACTTTACAACAAAAATCAGCTTTTTAACAGCTGCAAACTGTCCCCCGAACTTGTATTACATATTATCAGTCTTTACATACATTCACTACATTCAGACTCATTCCCATTGGTGTGTTAAAGTTTACATACATTCTATACAAAAAATATAATAACTCTAAAATGTCAACTTTTGAGGCGGGAACTCTAGTGCGTGTTGGTCGTCCGTCTCTTCTTGGTGGCCCATTGAGTAAAAGAGCAGGTGACTGGTACCTCCTCCTTCAGTGTACGGATCTTCTGGTGGAACTTCTACCTCCACCTCCATATCTTTTTGGACCCCCGTGATGGTAACATTTGAACTGCAGGCTTCTTCTGGCAGGGGTTGCTCCTCAACATTAGCCTCAAGCACATGAGATTGAGGCTCTGGTGGAACTTTTCTTTTTAAAGGTGGTTCCTCTTTCAGCAGTGTTGAGTCGACCACAAGAACTGTTGATTCGAGTCCTGTCACTGAAGGATTGGTTGAATTAATGTAACAACCAACCACTGTCTTTTCAGCAGCCTCCATCTCAACATCTGGCAGGGGTTTAGCCATTTCACCAGTCCACATCAGTCACTTTATCAATACAACTTCTAAACCCTTGACTTGACTTGTTTGATCCCATTCGGTTCTTCTTCCTCTTTTTTTGGACAACTACGAGACTCTCAGATTCATTGTTGTTGAGTTTAGGCTCAGACAACTCATTATCAGGCTCAACATTAACCATCATTCTGGGCAGGGGCTCTGAAGCGATGGTTGACGGGGCTTGGACTCTGGTTTGTCCTCTTCAGTCTTTGTTGGACCTCATTCACCGCAGGATTGACTTGTTTGTTACATGAACAAACTAGTGTCACCTGAGTAGCTGCAGTTTACACATGTGTTTGGGATTGTGCCACACGCTCTGGCTCCACTTCAGCAGCAAACGGCTAAATAACAGAGAAAGTGTGTCTCTAGCAAAGCCAAACCAATCAGACTGTGCACGGTGCGCCCTCTGTAGGATTAGCAGCGTCACGACATAGAGCTGACCCATAACCAGGTAACCAACACCCAGTTATGCGCTCGAACACTTTGAAGGAAACGTGGATAAAGTCGCATTTGTTATTTGCTTTTCTAATGTGAATTTTGGAAATATGCACATTTTATATGGATGGAAACGCAGTTAATGTTACTCCGAGTTCCGACCTCCGAGCATCAGTGGAACTCATCATAAACAAGCGATTGGTACATTAAACAGAATCACAATTAGTGACGTTCCGATACAGTTTTTTGGTTCTCGATCTGATATTTAACATATTAAAATAGTTTATATAGTTGTTTATATATTATAAGTTTTATTTTCTGTTGCTCAGTAGTTACAGGGTTTAGAAAATTTGAGAAAACATTATTATTTATACAAATACACACAAACTTCTGCCTTAAAAAGTCGACCCCCAGAGTTTTCTTCAGTTGTTCAGATCCAGTTTTATTACTGAAATTTTCTTTCTTGGCAAAGTACAAAGAACAATAATAGTTTTTGTTCTGCTTGGCTCTTCTTGGTTTGTAATGAAAATCCTGATTTCTTGAGTTAGCGTTCAGGCCATCTCCATTCTCCAAGGAGCTGCGTCGTTGTCAGGGGCAACTAAAGAGAACACTGTCGTCATGGCAGCGGAGGAGGAAACTGCGTCCATGGAAACATGAGTAGATGAGGAACAGAGAGAGGAAACACTGTAAAACAAAAGACCTGTATTCACATAACTGTTCAGAGGAGCTTATACTTATTTTTGAGTAGGACCTAGATTTTTAAACTTGTTCCTTGACATGTCTATTTGATTTAAAGTTAATTTAGCTTGAAATGAGGACATTCATTTGCCATTAGGACATTTCAAAGGACATTTTGTTACCACATTGACACTTGATAAACAAATGCAATGTGTCCAGTCAGGTCAATACGTCTAAGTTATATGCCCAGATTTAACTCAAATCAAGATCCATACATTTCGATAATTTTACACCATAGTGGTATTTTGCAGTGACGGAGATGAGGAGGAGGGGCATAAGTGTGTTTTTGTAAAGGAGCAGCGTGACCCAGTCTGAAGAGTCTATCAAAAACACAACTACATGAGATCCGGGGCTTATACAGAGGATTGTGTGGAACACAGAGGTGAGGGAGGGAGCTTTAGGGAACTTGTCATTTGATTTCCAGTGTATTAGGACCATGATTCAAAGAAGCAAAAATGTATTTTCTTTTTTTATTTATTTTTGACCACACTTTAAAAAACATGTATTTGAAGAATGCACAGCTGGATTAGAAGACAGATGTTGGCTATAAGTTACATGTTTTACTAAAGAAGAAATTGCCATTCACATGTCATTTGTTTTTTGTTTTTTTTTCCTTTTTATCATTGCTTCACACATTTAGAGTTTATATTTTTCTAAATGTTTTGATCTGGTCTAAGAGCCAGAGGTGTGAGCCATTCTCCTCCACAGACCCCAAAAGCACCGAAACAGACTCACAACTGTACAGTCACAACTAGGGCTGGGCTGGAACTCGGTTCCCTGGATGCACTGGCTGAAAAGGTCCAGTAAGTAAAGGTACTGAAAAACTAACTTTCAGTTCCTCGGCTTTAACAGCAGCGCAGGTGCTCACTCTGCGCCCTGCACAGACTAATGGCACAAACAGCACTCATGTTTTAACATAGGCCTACATGTGTCCAAAAGAGCAGTGTGTCATCTTACCAGTAAAACAGAAGAGCTGAAGAAACAGTGTCTCAAAGTCAAAGCATGTGCCTAATACTAAATCCACATCCAGTCACAATCTGCAGTGTCGGCGTAAAGTTGAAGCCAAACAGATAATATGAACCAAACTGCACCAAAATCCCCCTCTTCCTCAGTCCCACTAAAAGCGCGATTCCCAAATAAATGTGGCATAGTAGATATCCAGTGTGAAGCGGGCGCCTGCGTAAAGATGCAGCCAAAAGATTCTGCGTCAGGTTGAAGCCAAACAGATAATATGAACCAAAACTCCGCCAAAATCCTCCTCTTCCTCTGCCCTGGTAATAATTCACAGTGCGTGTGCATAAAGATGCAGCTAATGCTCCGGCCATAATGCTCCTTCTTTGTCCAGGTAAGTGCATAGTAAAGTAGTAAAGTTATTTATCAAAACAAAGAGCATGTGCTCCGCAGCGCTGCCTTTGATATAAAGTGCCGTACTCCGCGAAAACAAAAGTGAAACCTAAGGGCATGTAAGTCCATGAGGGTCAGGTGTACGCTCTGGTTCATGTGCTGCACATTTGTTTTGAGTTCTAACTGAACATCTTGTAGCCAAGTACTATGTTTTAAAATGTGAATTAACATAGTTATAGTGTAATTCAAGGACTGAAAAGTATTTCATGATGTTGGCCAATAATTTACATAAAAAATACAGGAACCGGTACCGAAAAGCCGGTATTGGAAAAAAATCTAACGGAACCCAACCTAGTCACAACAACGCAGGGCAAACAACTGTCCCCTTTACACAGCAGCGGTGGCGTCTTTTTAGCGATCTGTAAACTCCACCCGCACGTGTCCTTCCTGCTGTAGCTGTTTGTACTCCCATCACAAAGAGTCGCCAAATAACAATAATAAATACCCTCATGTGTGTTGAAAACAGCGAGTATTCGACCGTGTGCCAGCACTAAACCAATGAAATGTCAGGGAAGTCTTTACAACTGCCTAATGCTTCTTCTTATTGGTCACCTTTACAGTCGATGTCTTTTTTAGCCAATCGCTGTCTCTAATCTCTCGTCTCAGCCTCGTTTACTTCCCAAAACAAAGGAAAAACTTTGCTGCGTCTCTGAATGAAACGAGAGCTGAGTTACACTGACAGTAACTGTAAGGGGAACGAGTCATTAGTTAGATTACGCGTTACTGATAAAAGTCACGCCATTATACTTAAACGACATTATTAACGCTGAAGGCTATATATTCGATATTAATTTCAATACCACAATGATACTAAAAACACACTTTTGGCAGAATAGAATGTTATTTTTAAGCAAAATAGTAAATAATAGTTAAAAAAATGCACCAAGTGGTCTTAGTTCTAGTGTGGAATGTGTCCAATTTTGTCCTATTTGAATTTTTATTTTTCCCAGGGTTGATATTTGTCCAAATTAGCAGTTTTAGTTTACATCTGTGGATGGGTGTCAATATTTTTTACATTCTCACTGTAACTGTTTAAGTGTATTCGATCAGCATTTTACTATTGTGAATAAAGGAGAAGGTTGAGCCTTTCTGTCTGACTGAAATGCGCTCACAAACTTGGCAACGCTGGAGCTGTGTAATTTCACACTTGTCGAAGGTGTGTGCGAACCTCAGCTGTGTGTGCGTGTGTGTGCGTGTGTGTGCGTGTGTGTGCGCGTGTGTGCGTGTGTGTACGTTTGTGTGTGAAGAGGTGAGATGTACAGACGCCTGCAGCCCAAAGAGGAGTCACTGCACAAAATATTGTCAAAGCAATAACACTAGACCCCTGTAAAACTCATTATATACGAGTTAATGCTGCCAAAAATATATGAACAGACTAAATACTGTTAAAGATTATATATAGATTAGGGCTGTGCAGTTCATCAAATCGCCTTGTACTAGACTAAACTAAAAAAAATATACTCCATCTAACTCTTGTATACTTCTGCGTGAATTCTGTGTTCCACCCATCGTCGCCTTTGTCTTGTGGGTTGTCTTTTTGCCTGGGGACTGCAGAAGTAATAAGCCAATCTCTCATGTAATCATTTACTTAAACCTGTCCCCAGTTCATGTGGCTACAATTCATACAAAGTAATTCCGTACCGTTTTATCAGCCTAGATATAACTCGATATAAGGCCACCTGAGCCCTGCAGTCCCGGGATTCATATTTTATGAACTAAACGTCTTCAAAGCTTCAGCCTCTAAGTGTGAACAGGATGGGTTATCCAAGGACACATGCTCTAAAAAAAGAATTTTTACCTAGAAATCATCAAGGTTGGATTAAACGAAAGGCATTTCTGTTTGTATGGCAAATGCAGTAGACCGGTCAATGTCTCCTATAGTGACTATTCATATTAACTGATACATAAAGATTCTACTGAGGTTTGGCTCTTTCTTTTTCAGTCAGTGATTTAAACGTATTGATTAACAAGAGAAATTACAGTAGTTTGATTGTACAATAATAACAACAACAACAACATCAACCCTAAAACACAGATAAAAACACATTTATGGTGTTAAAATATGATTCAAATTGGTAGAAAAATAAATATGTAAAATAAAGTTAACAAAGCTAATGAAATAAAACATTACTGACAAATAGGGTCACAAATTACAAATTACTGGTCCCTCTTGGATATGTTCTCATTTGGATTCTCATTTGGATGACTAACATACTGGATTTTTCCAAAAATTCAAAATGTTTTCTATCAAATGTGTAAACCATTTTCTGGTCCAGAAATGATTAAAGTCAGGAGGTCAACATGTGGGTAAGTGTAGAATAGAGCTGTTCACAGAGCTGGAGATTATGAGCTGGCATTTACAAGTGTCATTTTTGTCACTCCTGGTGTGTAAGCGCGGTGTGGATGTTTGCTGGAAATGGAGTAAAATAATTACACTTCATTAGTTTGAACATCACAGCAGCACGGACATTCTGAAAAGGTCATCTCCAACACCTACCCACAACCTCCCACGGCCGAGTGACAAGCTTTGAAAACTACTGAAGAAGAATACTGTTTACGGATTGAAAATCATGTGAACTCAGAAAAAAAACTGAACTCAACTAACGGCAAACTGTTATAGAAAGAGACCAAATAATTCAATACAATATTATACTTATGGAGTGGACCGGGGTTCATTTAGTGCAGCATTAAAGTACTACTATGTGAATGTTGTTATGATGATTTACAAAATTACAGAATTTCAAATATAAATGTTGCAAAAATAGCCCACTAAAAAAAAACCCCCACATATTATAAACTTAAACAAAATAAGGATATCAATGGATTTTTCTGCACTTTTAGTCAATGCTCATTTGTGTGGTGTTTAAACATTATTAATATATTTAAACACACGTTTTAGCACATTTCTGCTTCTGTTGGATTTGTGTTCCAAATAATATGGAGATATTAATCATTGTCATTGGCATGTTTTAGCGCTAGCCTCTTTTGGCACATTTCTGATGGATCTGATGGATAATTTTGTCAAAATATTGTCATCTGGAATCGTCAAATAACAGATTTTTGGTCAATATTTCCCCACCCTCACTATTACCCTAACGAACTCTTATTAAACAACGAGCTGACAAGTAAAGCAGATCCCCACGTGACTGGGTAAACATGCACAGCAGCAGCTCAGCGGTGCAAAGCAAACATTTGAAAAGCTCTGAATATCCCCTCTTCAAAGCTGCTCAGATTGTGTTGATGAAGCACGGTTCAAAATGCCTATAATCTCACGTGCTCTCACTCTCTCTCCGTCTCTCTTTCTCTCTGGCTCTCTTTCTTTCTGTCTCTCTGTGCCTCTCTCTGTCCATCTCTGCCTCTCTGCCTCTCTCTCTCTCTCTCTCTCTCTCTCTCTCTGTCTCTGTGCCAACACTTTGCTTCATTCTGCATAATGAACCTCCAGTCTTATTTTGTGATCCAGACAGCATTATTTGGAAGAGTATTTCAAATTCCCCCGTGACATCGTGTACTTTTGAAGACTTGCCAGCGAAATGACGCCCGCTGGTCGGGCTGTACGAGCATTTTCATATGCACTGACTATTGTTGGATGTGGCTGGTTTCAATGGGGAGCGCTCGAAATCGTTTGCACTCGATAACTTAACGCCTTAAAACTGCACTATGAAACTTTCTGCTTCTGGATTTTCACAGTCTTAAAAACGTGAAAAACAGAATTAGTTTGTTTTTAACTCTTTGCAGCGGTCTACTTTTCCCGCTCTTTCCTATGTTTTTCGCATCCTAATAAGCGCCGTGATGAGTTTACAAGTGTTTTTCTCGACTTTCAGAGGCTAAAGCTTTGATCGTGGTGATGCTAACAGCAGATAGCGATAACACCACATCAGCCTTAATTCCTGGTTCGTGAACGATAAAACGCTCTATAATTAGCTGCAGGGGGGCAAGACGAACTTTATTTATACACGTTCTTATATGGAAACAATGCAAATGTAGGCTATCTATCTTATTTTATATTTAATTATTATTATTTATGTAATTGTAAGAGTTTCTATTGTAAAAAAAAGTCTTGAAATCCACAGATCTGGCCTAGATATTGCGCTTAAATTCACACCAAAACTGTGAATAATACTTTATTTGCACCCACCTAAAATAAATGGAAAAACACACACCTGTCCCCCACTTGTGTCCACAGCTTTTTAATGACATCCCTCGTGCACAGGTCTGTCACTCAGGGTTTTGTTAACAAGAGCCTGATCAATACAAGGCTGTACCCTGTTGTGGAACGCTCTTTGCAAAGATTCAAACCCGTTTGTTTAAGGCACTGCACAAGATTTACTTATTGTTAGTAATCGTTTTCTATGCTTATATGAATGTGTTTATTTTTACTTTGTTCTGTTTTAGTCCAGCTCTTTTTTGGACATGAGTAATCGCAGTTATATTTGCATTTCCGGTAGTTTTCACATTAAAGAGGGTTTTTTACTTCTATGTTGTTTTAACTCCTAACACAACATATTTAGATCACCATCTTACCTTTTATTGTTTTGAACACGCTATATTTGCCAAAAACAACGTATTAACATGTTTTATGCTAAAAAATACACCCTCTTCAACGAAATGTAATAATAAATCTTTACCTGATATTGATGATGATACTTCTTTTACACTGCTCAAAAAAATTTGAGGAACACTCATTAATCAGAGTATAGCAACCTATCAATCAAACTTCTGCAGGTGCACTAGAGGGGCAACAGTAAGACAGCCCCTAAAACAGGAATGGTTTTCCAGGTTGATGCCACTGGTATTTTTCCCTCCTCATCTCTTCCGGCAGATTTTTTTACTGACTGACTTTTCCCTTTGGCTTGGATCAACATTATTGATGGCATGGTGTGGTACCTGGGCGCTGCAGAGGTTACACAAGTGGTCCAACTCCTCCAGGATGGCACATCAATACGTGCCGTTGCAAGAAGGTTTGCTGTGTCTCCCAGCACAATCTCAAGAGCATGGACTAGATTCCAAGAGACAAGTAGTTACTCCAGGAGAGCTGATAGGCCCCGGAGAGATGGGTAAAATACTCAAACATGCATGGATGACATCTCAAACCTCCTCAGGCATGTTTCTGATGAGGGAACAATGTTATAACAAGTTAGAAAGCTAAAAAATACACCCTCTTCAATGAAATGTAATAATAAATCTTTACCTGATATTGATGATGATACTTCTTTTACACTGCTCAAAAAAATTTGAGGAACACTCTTTAATCAGAGTATAGCAACCTATCAGTCAAACTTCTGGGATATTGATATGGTCAG
>KN472416.1:2762-18223 GCA_000787095.1 Periophthalmodon schlosseri
TTGTGTGTGTGTGGTGTGTGTGGTGTGTGTGTGTGTGGTGTGTGATGTGTGATGTGTGTGGTGTGTGATATGTGTGATGTGTGTGGTGTGTGATGTGTGATGTGTGTGTGGTGTGTGTGGTGTGTGTGTAGACAATCTACTGATGTTAAATTTTGATCACAATTCCCTCTCTGTTGAGCTGCCACAGACCGGTGTGGTAGAGTTCAAGTGAAACTAAAGCGTACTTTAGACCTGAAGTTCAGGTGTTTCTTATGCAAACACCAGGAGGACTACAACAGGTGCAGATGAGCAATGTAAGAACACTGGTGGGCGCTGGATGCATGCAAAAAATGTGCTCTCAACTTCCATGTTATAAATCTTCACAGGTTTATCAGCCATAATTTTTCACACACACTCACTCACACACACACACACACACACACACACACACACACACACACACACACACACACACACACACACACAGTTGTAATTGCCATTGCATGTCACACCACTTGAGTTTACAGAAGTCACTCATGTTTGTTCCTATGAAACTGCCATTTGATTTGCGGAAAAGGTCACAGAAGGCAGATGTTGACTGGTTTACACAGGCTCACTTTCAAACAGGCTGCAGCCACCTGCACCTTAAGTGACTGATACAGGATTACATACGGTAATCATGGATCAGACAGCTGTGCATATAACCACTAACTGTACACCAACGACTGTAACCTTTTATGGAGCTATAGTAGTGTAGCATATAGCACACAGATAATATAGAATGATCAATGAACAGAGTGCAGAAAAGTGTACTGAGCACCAAATTGCTGTTAAATACACATTTCCGCAGCTCATTAAAAGATCTCATTAGATTGAGCAGTAGTGTCCCATTGAGTGTGTCCAGGTTTAGTTTAGTGGGCAGGTATGAGGCATGGACATTAGAAGTGTCTGCGTCACTCACGGCACAGATGGTTCAAAGTGCAGAGGACTGTGGAGCCATCTGTTTACCCGGCCTGGCCCTGCCTCATGTCACTGCAGCTCTGCTCATGGACAGAGCTCATATTTAAATATGTTTGCATTCGCCGATGTCAATGAGGAGCAAAGCATGCACCTGCAGATTTAAGCGATTTTGTATATTTTGGGTATACTAAAAAAAATTGTATAGTGTAAACACAACACACAAACACAACAATACAAAATGGAAACTAAACCACTAAAACAGCTTTTTTGCAATTACACATTGTTTGTTTTTTTTCCACAATGTAATGCAAAGCACACAGTAAGTTCAAATAATATGTCACTTAGCAATTGGGAGTAATCAGTATCCTAAAGAAGACAAGCTGCTTATGCCAGGAGACTGTACTGTTGTCTGCAAACATGACTACAGGCCGCAGAAGTTGATTGCTGGTGAGCAGTTTAAGAGTTGCCATCATATGTGATACAAGCTCTACACAGGAGGCCTCTACTTGATCTCTCCTCAGACAGTTGTGTCATTCACTGTAGAAATCAGCCATTGTTAATAAACCTCATTGTCTGTTCTACTCTTAACGGGTAGTGGGGGTGGGGACTTCCCACAGCCAACATTTGTGAAGACAAACAATGTCAAGAGATACAGAGGGTGAATAAAACCAGTTTTCTGAACGACAAGGTCAAACAAGATAGCCTTCATAAGAGTAAAACAGAAAAGAGGTGTGATTCATTTGGTCAAAGGAGATTTAAAATGCAGAAATAACACTGACCCCAATTGTAGCATGAAGAGGGGGAGCAGACGTAAAGCTATAAAGACAGCACTATGACCAACAACACACCCCCACCTCTGAGTCAACCATGCCCTATTTGCCCCTACATTACATCAACAAGCTACATTCAAACTGTAGGAAGCACAGAAGAAATGCTGGTGAAGTAAAAGACTTGCAAATGCAACAAAAACATTACTATAGTCACCAACCAAAAAATACTGCAAAATTGTGGTCTAGAAACATTTAAACGACTACATAGTAAGAGCTTTGTTCTTTTCATAGCGGTGTTAATAGTCTATCCAAGTTAGCCATGCATGTGAGGACAGCCCGCACATGAAGAATGTGAGGAACGTAGCACTAGGAGCCTGTTTTATTAAGAGGCAGCGGTCGGCAGAGTGTGGGGGACTGACTGCTGATGCGGCCTGTAAGTTAAAGAGGAGCTCAAAGTGGAGGCAAGCTGGACCCCTGGGGCAGAGGCCAGATATCCACAGAAGGCTGCAGCCAACCAGGGAGCCCACTACAGAGCTGGGCTGCTCTTCACAGCTCTGATCAGGAAACTCCCAGAAATTAAACAGAAATATCAACAAAAAGAAAGAAATCTAGAGAGTAAGACAGCTGCATAGAACCCTCAGTCTGAACTACTGGGGGATTAAAAGCACAAGCTCACTGTTTTGGCAAAGACTCAGTATGGTGTGGTAAGTGGGTTAAGACGCACCCCATCTCTAATCGTTCCCCCACTCCCCTCTTCTGCCTTTAGCTGCCAAACCCAGCTGAGGATTTCCACAGAAAGTCCAATAGAAGTGAGCAGAGAGGCCATCAGAGCACATTAGAATTATCAGGACAGCACAATGTATTGCTAACGGATCAAATACTCAATTGAAAAATGTAAAGGCTGCCATTATTTATGTAATGGCTCAGCAAAACAATAAACTGTTCCCTCTTCATTAGCTGCATTTTGATTCAGGCATTTTTGTGTACTCCTGCATTGTCCTTCAGTGCTCAGAAAATTTCTGTTCAAAAATGTCATACAGTGATTTTTCAATAAAGAATTTAAGAATTTTGAACATGAAGTCAATGGACATTTTTCTGTGACGTTGTTTTGGATAAATTTTGCAGTTTACAATGGGCAAAAGTAATAATCTACGTAAGTAATAGTTTAATACTAAACACCTGAAAAAAGTTAACCCTGTAGTTAAAACATTTATTGAAATGTAAGCCTATGTGATACTTGTGTGTTAGTTTAGCATTTCGAATTTCAGTGTTTAAAATGTGCAATGTGAACTCAATCCTGATTTAAAAAGATAAACGGCAATTCTAATGAGAATCACAATACTCAAATTAGACTCATGTTAAGGTTGTGTGATTTTGGATCTACGAGTCCAACCTCACCTACTGTAAAATATATCTACTATTATTCCTGCCTCCATGGCTCTCTTTACAGTCTTTGCATGAAGGGGACACCAGTGCGCCAGGCCCTCACCCACTTCTCACACAATGTCCCAAGCCAACAGTGCCGTAACTTGAGGCACGATGAAACCGTAGCATTGAGTGGAGCAGGCCCCGGAGAGAGCAGCCACTGTTTGTCTGCAGGACTGAGAGCAGGGAGAGCAAACACAGTACAGTAGGTCCATTGAGACTCCAATAAAACAGAGCAGCAAAAAGCACTATACAAACCAGCCGTGTGAGAAAGAAGGAAGAATGCTCGTTGAGTGAGGGGAACAGGGCCAGAGCAAATAACACCAGTCGCACATTTTTCAAAAGGCCGCTGCCAACTTAGCGCTCTGTACCCGAATGCACCAAGATCATGTGGAGTTCAGTCAAGGCTTGCACAATTTAGATTTGCCTTTAATTCTTCAAAATCAAGAGTCGTTTACAGTCTGTGTTCAAACAAGTCCAGGAGGATTAACGGTATAAAAACATATTGACAGATATGAACTGCAAAATGAATTCAAGAATCAAATGTTTTTACAGTGTGTTTGTGGAGGTCCAAACTGCAGGTTGTTTGATACAAAGGGCATTTTATTACCAAATAAATGTACCCTTTGCTAACAGCAGTTTCAATTCAATCGTAATTAATTTTGCAGCCTCTTTAGTCTCTGCTAGCTGAGGCATTTATAACCATCAAAGCTTGGTTATTATCTTGAGGAGGTGTTAGTAAGACGTTAAGACATTTCAGTGGCACTGCACTTTTGTCCGGGTACAGCAGCAGCTTAGTGACAGTGAAGTCCACAGAGGACAAACCTGAGCCACATGAGGGCAGCTGGTGAGCACAGGTGAACAGCCTATTCACCAGACGTTATAGAGAGGGGTTTGTCTTCACTCAAAGAGGATTACAGCAGCAAGGTGTGGTCCCTTTAGCCAACAGACGCATTGTACCCTATGTGAAGAGCCATTTAGAGCGTTCAATAAAGACACAGGATCCAAATGGCAGCGATCTTCACGTCCAGAGGTCAAATCCACACAGTTTTTCTTTCTGGAAATAGAATATGGGTCACATTTTACATGCACTTGTTGATTTACAGGTCACATGATCAGTGACACAGTGCTTTAGTCGTGTAGTAAGATCAGCCTCTCAAAACTATCTCAGGCATCTGGCTTGACACCGGCCGGCGTCCTGTGGTGGAATTTGGCTCGTAAAAACAACTGAAGAGGTGTGTCCGTTGGAGCAGCGTCAAATTCAGCTTCAGTGGGACTGCAACAACACATCACCATGTTTGTATAGACATGGCAATCATGTCACATCACCTCTATGCTTTTTTAGGACAAAGCACTTTCACAATAAACTGAACTTGGGGCACATTTAGTCTCACTTCCTTTTGAATGTACTGAATTTTATTATCAGCCAATTTGTTTCCAAACTTAAATGTCTGATTAATAAGTAAAGAGTTATTAGACACCACAGAAATTAGTTTCAGTGTTACTTCAGAGGGTGAGCTAACCACTGTTTTGCTCATTTTTGCCTCTAAAAGCATTTTTGTCTTTAAAATTCAAAAGCAATTTCTCTGTTCATTGTGAATATGTTTGACCAAATTTATCAGTCTATTAACTCATATTTCATTAGGACAATACTTTCCTCATTGTGATATTTTATTTATATTTAATTGTTTGGTTTGTCTGGAGGGGTTGCACAGTTTGGGGGAAAAAATCTATGTGAGATTTTTGTGAGTATTGTGATGCATCAGATGTGTGATATATGTTTAAAAAGTAGGATTCTGTTCAACATTATCAATGACTCAGCATTAACATTTGAAATAAGAATATGAACTGATAATACTAATGCAAGAATCCCATATATTTTATAGCATATTTGTAGAGGTCTAAATTACAGGTACAAGATATTTCTAAAATATATTTCAGTTTCGACACAAGACAGGAGGACATTATGTCACTGTGCCAAGCTAAGCAAAAATATCAAGGGTCGAGTGTCCTTCACAGCACACACCTGGAGCGGCAGGTAAACAAATGTCCACTGTGTTCAGCTGCTGGGTCCATGTGAACAAGGCAGGGGGACCCACTTCAGTTTTATCCACTAGCTTAACTGGGAGAGCCACTGCTTTTATCAGGGTTTTATTTGATTTTATAATTACAGGTAAATCTCTCAATAAACTCGCTCAAACATGATTGACTAAAGCTCATTGAGAAAATGATGAACAAAAAGGGAGGATGAATCAGTAAAGAGAGGAAATGAGAGGAGGAAGAGGAGCCCAAACATGAGGCGGTTTCTTGTAACAGAGCTCTCCCTCCCAGCACTGCTCTAACTGCTCCTCTCTCTGACTTATCAGGTTATCCCTCCAACCCTCTCCCACGATGATAAGAGGCGCAACTGTTGTGTTAAGAAACACCCAAACTTCAGCTGCCTCCCTCTACAGACATCTCCAGAGGGACAGTTCACAGGGCTGTCCGCACTGCTGTGCATAAGTAAACATTCCCGTGGATAAACTTAGGACAATAGGATATTAGCCTGTCCTCCTGGTACTGTACAACTGGAGAGGTTTCTCATTCCACCAGGGTTGTCAAAAAGTATCGAAACTAGATATTCAATTTGTAGTTGTAAAATCATGAAGATATTAAAAGGTGATGTACCCAAGTTTTAATGTCTTTAAAACATGAAAAACTAAACTAGTTTATTTTAAATTGTTTACAGTAGTCTAAAGTTATTTCTCACTTCCCTTATGCATTTGTAGCATCCTAGTTATTCCTACTTTCCATTGCAAAAGTGAAACAGCATGTGGTATCAGAGCAGAGCAGTTTTATTACTCAATTAGGTCCTTTATTCCCCAGTATATTGAGTGCAGAGATAACAGGGCTGCCTTAGGTTGATAAGAGTGAGGAATTAGATTTAGCTTATGACTACACTAAATATAGACATTTTATATTAAACTTATTTTGAGGGAGGAGATCGTATAGTCCAATGGAAATTATACTCTGAAAGTTAAAGAAATCATGGTACTTTATATAACTAACTGCCAATTGTTTCAAAAGGCTAGGTTTATTAATTATAACCAAGCAAATTCAGCTTCCACTATTATTTCACCAACAATGTTCAAAAATCTCAATAGAAAATGTATAAAAACGCACAACGCACAGCTCACACATTTTATGTCAGGTCATAAAGCACACTCTAATCTGTGTTGCATTTTTCAGCATCAAGTATGTAATAACATTTTTGATATTCCTTTTGTGATTCATGATGCCCCCACTCATGGCCACCATTGCACACAGCTTCCACAGCTCAGCCACTTCCTGTTCCAACATCAGGCGGGAATGCTCCAAATAAAACACAGATGGACTTTAACAAGCCGTCAGAACAACAAGGAAGCTTTTATTGCTCTAGGAAGATACAATGAAGTGACTATACACACATTACTCAAATCTCATTGGCGCATTTGACGTAGAGGGGAAGATGAAGATAAAAGCTATTGTACAAAAGTGATTCAGTGCGGTGAGTCAGAAACAAGCCTTGAATACTTTCTCATTTACACAGAAAAGCGGTTTAAGCAGTGCCGCCTTAGTCACTTTAAGATCCTGCTGGAACGTAATTTACACCATCTGACATAACATCATGGGCACTGGCAGGTGGAGGGAACAGGCCTATAGTTTCTACAGACATAATCATTATACACATAACATAGAAAAAGCCAAAATTAGCAATATTGTTAACTTGTCATAATATTAAAATTTCAAACCCAATTTTGATACTAAGGAAAAGGCTCATGAAAAACTGTAGATTACTGTAGATTAGATACATTTCTTTGTTCTTTTTATGAATGGAAGAACAAGCCCCCACATCATTCAAACCAGAATTTAATTATTTCAAATCACATCATATTTTGCTATTAATTGGCGCAATAATTGATATCAGAATGAAGTATACAATTATAAAGCCCTTTATCCTCTGCAAATGAGGAAGTGTGCTGTTAGTGATGTTAGTGGTTAGAGGTTAGAGGTTAGTGATGGCAAAACTTCACTCTGGCCTCTGAAACTTGTGAAGTGCACCTATAAACTTATTGCAGTAAATAATTAGGATGCTGGGAATTTGTTAGGAAATTGAGGAATAACTTTAAACTGGTTCTGTTTTTCATGTTTTTTAAAAATAAAATAAGACAAAAAAGAGACAAGACAAAAATAAGGCACAGCATCTTTAACAGCATACACTAAACACATGCAATATTGTGATGCATTAATGATGAGGCTCAGACAGTTAACATGAGCCTATGACCTAACAGGTGTGTAATGGCTGGGCCTTAGTGGAAGTGGAACAGCCAAGGTCAATGGTCGTCTCTCCATAAAAACAGATGGAGACAGAATCAGCTGTTTGTCCAGGGCTTCCGTGCAGGATTTCCTCTTTCCAGGACATTTTGGTCATGCAGCCACACACAACAGGCCTCACTGTGCACAGACAGGGCACCTGCCGGCAGAGGCAGATATATAGGGATACACCGATCCAGGTTTTTCTGTTTCGAAACCGATGTTGATACTTTGGTTTTTGCTGATACCCGATATCAACCAATACTAGGGCAAGGACTGAAAATATAATTTATTTCCTTTAAACACAAACAGGATAAGATAAACTTTTGTGACTACAGAACAGCTTTGTAAAAATATATGTCTAATATCATGAGACATTTTGGGCCAACATTGGCCAGTAAATTGTCTTGTTACATTAATTTATAAACCAAAATGGAAGCTGATATCCGATCCACCCAAATTTTCAATATTGGTGCTGATATAAAATACCAGTATCATATTGGTCTATATAGGACAGAGGCAGACAAAAGATCAAGAACGTTAACATGCAAAGAAGGAAAGAAATAAAATGAAGTTCACTGTTATCTCTGAGATTGGAATAGATAGGATTTTTCTGGAATCCAGTAGTATAACAATGATACTATTATTTTGTTTTTTTGTGTGTACTTTTGAACTTGATAACAAACAGACAGAAAGTAGTCTTTTAAGCTGTTAAATAAGAAAATGTGCATAACGACTGTACGTCTCAGGCACACATTAGCGGGGGCATTGCAAAGCAGGAGTGATAAGCACTCTTACTGTTATGGAGATAAGTTCATTTGGTAGTGTGGGCTCTCTCCACCACCGCAGTGCAGGCTGCAGTCACCATCCCAGAGCAATACTTTTGGTTTTCTGCTTCTATGTTTGTTGCACTTTGTTTTACTTTTTCCTTGCATTTTATTCCTTTCACTTTTAAGCAAACTATCATCTTAAATTAATAGTTATACATTGAACTAAATGTCAAAATCTTGTCCAAAAGGTCTGGTAAGTGCATTGTGGTCAAGATGAGCGCTGACCAGGCCAAACTGGCAAGAAAGGGCTCCTCCACATCTGTGTTTATCCTCTGCTCAAAGCAGCAGGCTATATTTACCCCGGTTAAACAGCAGCACACAGGTCCAGAGCAAAAGGATGTGGCTTCAGGACAGGGCCCCTGCCGAGCCTACAGGAACTGCCCTGTAATATATTTAGCCTCAGAAGTCCATCTTCGATCACATCAATAAACACACAGCTGTTTGCTTAAACAAGCGCATTTCAATCATGTAATGCCCGCAGCGCCAGTCTCTGATTCATCTTTTTTCGCAGATTGGTAAACAACACCTTGAGGGAATCTGACCTCTGGGGGAGGATGAGGAGGCAGCCTTCATAGATCAACTGCCTACTGAGTGGATGTGTTATAGCCACACAAGGGCGGTAAAGCATGGGCTCATTTCAGAATCCTGCTGCTGCGCTCTGTCCCTGTAAATCTCAGACTTCTCACACTGAGAAGCACAGACTTATGAGTAGGATCCTCAAGGGATGTAAATATATCACGAAGACCAGACTCAGGGGGTGCAACATCACTGTGTGCCATCTACAGTGATACCACTGTGCATCCACTCTCACCTCAGCAACTATTCTGCTATTCATTTGTTAGTATCAATTTTCAGCATTAGCCATAATTCAAATCGACTTAATTTCCACAAGGGTATTGTCTGACAGAAAAATGTGTAATGTGGGCCATAAGCCAGCCACTGTTGCTGGAGTTTACTACAGAGCAGGTTCAAGGCCACATTCAAGCTTACTTTGTGCACTCGTAATGAAACTTCTGACTGTCAAGAATCTAACAGTTGATGAGTCACAAAAAATAGTAAATTTATTTGATGAAATGTTGCCATCAACATAAAACACTCAGGGGGCAGGATTGACATGCAGTGGTAGTAAAAAAAAAAAAAAAGAGAGAGAAAATCATCGCAGACTTGTAGTAACGTGTTAGTGCACACACTGTACACATACAAGTCAGATTCAAGTCAGAGTCATCATATTCATGGTTGTTCTACTGAAAATGAAAACAATCATTGCAATATTAGTACTATTTAAACTTCATAACAAATGGAAAGTATGGCAGAGCATACTTATTTTGGTTAACACACAGATATAATTTATTAGAGGCTGACATTGTCTGTGCACTACAATGTGTTCATGAAAAGGGCTTTTAAATGACATTTCCATTCCAACAAGAAAACAGGAGCTATTGCTGGGTATCTTGACTTGCCCAGAGGTCAACAGAAATGCCTACTATGGTTATAAAGATCTCCACAAGCAAAGCTAAATCACCTAACAGCTTTCTATCATGGATCGTTTTCATCGAAAATAATTATTCCATGGGTTCCGCTTGGTGTCCATCCAGAGTAAATGATGCCCTGAAAATGTGCAGAGGTGCAGAGGTTTGCAGAGCTGGGCTGCTCGTGCACATTCGTCATCCTGATAGCCGCGTGTCATTTCCTGATGTCTGGGGAATACAACAGAAACCCGGGGATCTCCACCAAAAGAAGCGACAGGTACAGACATAATCACCCCTCAGTCAGCATTAGCACGCCGATTGCTGTAGGGAGCTTTATAAATCACACATGCAGCATTTGAGGACCTCTATAACCACAACTATCTGTATATAACACAACATGTTGCATACCAGATATTTATTATGAGCACCTATCGAGCCATGGACCCGAAAGAAACGCAAACATTGGTGTATGCTATTCGAGACAAATCATTTACCAAGACAACTTCCGGTTGCACCACAACTACTCGAAATTCAAAGCTCGTACAGGCTAAATAGCTAGCTGTTTAACCCCCAAACAAAGCACCTATTGTCTGGAACTTGTAGTTTTACGGGTTACTCTTGGACCCCACAACTGTGATTAACTTATGTACAGAATACTACAAATCCAAAGCCTGTCGAGTACAAAGAGAAGCGGACTGCAACCACGATGTTGGGGAGATTTTGTATTATTTTGTAGGCTACTTTATTATTTTTGATCAAAGCGCAGTAGCTTTCATACAAATCGGTGTTATAGAAAGCTAATAGCCAAGTAACCACGAAGAGGAGCGGGCCATGGATCCGATCGGACGAAAAAGTCACAGAGTCGAATGGTAGTGGTGAAGCTACTCAATCCCTAGACTGAAGTTGCTCAGGTTGGGTGTTTGTGTTGGAGGCGAGGGTTTACTTCAGTCACTAGCTACTTTCAGACGCTTTTGAAAAACCTGCGCTGTTCGAGTGATACTGAAGGAGAGATGAAAAAGAAAACACCGTACCTTACGACGCAACGTTGTTTTAACTCCACTCGTAATCCATTAAAATAAAGCAGATGACATTGTGGAAACAGTCGTTGGCCGTCGGTCCACCGCCTGTTCATCGAGCACTGAAACCACGGCTGCGCCCGCGCCCTCTGCGCATGCGCCGGGTCATTAGCGACGCCAGCCCACTGTAGTAACAGCTCCACGGGCTGAACAGTACACACACACCGCACACACGCTCAGGTATCACACATGTGTGTCACGGAGAAAACAGCGGATTAATTTTCTGTTACAAACTTTACTCTGAATTATCCTGCATCAACAATAGATTAGCTATGCAACGCGCACGTGTCCAGCATGAAATTAAACGGAACGTGCATTTAGGGCTGTTTTTCAAATGAGCAAACAGCGTCATCTTCTGATTGAAATTAGTATTATCATCCGTCGTTTATATTCCCCAATATGAAATTTACCCTATTCCTAGGCGAGGAGTTAACAATACAATTTTGTAGGCCTAGGCCAGGCTGCTTAAGATGGGTCGTCTCCCATCTCAGAGAATTTTCAGTCAGCCTAATGTTAAATCAAGGGAGAATTTAAGTTTTAAGATTGCATCGGCACAACTTAGCGTTTACTTTGTGTTTAGTTATTTGTGCAGCTTTCTGAGAAAACTTTGGTATCATTAGACTATGCAAGCAATACATCAGAATGCCAAGGGGGACTTGAGAGTTCGTTGGTTATCATTCTGCGAGACAGTATCAGATGTAAGCCAATTTCTAATCAGTAGACAGCAGGTGTCACTGTGGTGAAAGTAATGGGGCATTAATTTAGGTTATAATCCAATTGACTAGGTTATTCTGTGTTACCCTCGTAAAATGTGTTGGAGATTTGAAATAGCCAGGCTCTGTTTTTAGAGGACTCAAATAACCTAGCCATAAACATCGGCCTAAATATGTACATTTTAATGTTGAGCCTAATATGTTTTCACGTTTTAAGGCCAGACGCCTATTTTAATATAAGGTACAGTCCTACTTAGGCTACGGCGTGTACTGTACTTTAAGACTAGGTTATGTGCGCTGCTGAAGACATGATGATGTAGGTCAGCGACCATTAATTTAGAAACAACATAACCCACAATGCACTTCGGCTCTGTACCTCCCGCACAGTCAGCGTCGCATGTACAGATCTGCATATAATGTGGATGGGTGGAGGGTGTTCATTTTTCTCATCCACATAGTTTGTAGGTTAGTGACACACCAGGCACTTGTCCCCGTGTCTGTGAACGACGCCCCGGTGTGTTTGGATGCAAAGTCAACCAACAGACTGACAGCTCGATGCCTGAAATGTCATGTCTTGGGGACATACATTTGACCATCATTGGACGTGTTATGTTTTAAAGTACCAAGTCAAAGAAGAAACAAGGCTTATTCTTCGCTACAGTGGGTTATCGACTATTGTCTCTTATTGGATGCAAACCTCACGCCCATGCGACGATGATAGTTGGATTGTTGCAGCCCTCCGTCTCCAGGTTGGGTTACAGTGAGCGTTGTGTTTACGGATACAGCTGATCGTCAAGATGCGCTGAATTGCTGGCTGTGTGTTTCTTGCGGCAATCCACAATTAGACTATAGGCCTATGATTATGTTATTACGCGTTTATACGTCACTTGGTCTATGTAAGGACGAAATGTTTTAAATCGATCCTAAAAAACAATTGTCATCTTAGGCTGCCCCACAAGGACTGCAGCAATGGCTTTATGCATTAGCCTTCAATGACAGCCTCTCCAGCTCTCTCTAGCCTATGGTCTGTGACACTACTTGCCTATACAGGCATAATAAGATAATGGTAAAGAGTGGACAACGCTTTCTCTTGCCACCGACGAACTATCTTTTTTCTCAACCAGGAGCAATTGCCGTCACAAATGTTACCCAGTGGAGGCGAGCGAGCCGGGCCGCTACCCAGCGACTGAAGCGGGTTTGTTGTGCACATAGTCGGCATGATGCGGAATATGGTGCCTCTTTGCAGCTTTGCGTCTACCTGCCACACTGCTGTTGTCATCTCTCTGTAATTTCCCTGATGTCTTAAAATGGATGAGCGCTTTTACTAAGGGCTATTCAGGGACGTGAACCAGCTCACGAGTGGCCATGCATGTTGGATTTAGCCTTGGCCGGGTTGTCTGAATGTAGAGCGAAAATCCGGGATGTTTCTACACACTGTACAGCGACAGCAACCCACGTTCATGGAGATGGCTGGCGGGGGAGGTGCACCAGCTCTGGGATTGATGAGGAATAATGAGGACCCCTGTCCCGAGGATTTTGCTCAGTTTATTCAAAGATTCCAGTGCTCTAGGGAGCACAAACTGTAGGCTATAGATACATAGGCTGTACACAACTAAAAATCAACCTGGCTTTCTGTGGCTGATAGTTTCAGGCTTGGCTATTTCATCCAGTTCAACCCTTGGTTCAGGCTTCTAGCCCACAAGCTACAGCATCAAAGGCAATTCATTATTTATTAGGAGCACAGTGTGTATATAATAGCAAGCCAAATTGCACTGTTTTGTGTTCATTAGGCACCAGTGCACACCACATAATTTTTAAAGAACCTGCTGTTTCAATGTTTCAATCAATGTCTCATTGGGATAGTGTCATGGATTTTAAGTGTCATTCTTTGACCTAACGCACATGTCCCCGGCTGAACTTGCCTTTGAGAGTACATGTTACTTAAACACTGCATAGCAACAGCACATCAGCTAGTGACAGGATTTGGCACTATTTCAACAGCCGGATGTACTGATGGGGGGGATCCCTCCCGTTTTTTTGATCCTCTGATCTCCCACCCTCCCTTCGTGGTCCCCTGTCTCAGTCAATGGGCTCTCTATGGATTTTGTGCCTGAGTTGACACAAGTGTCAAACAGCAGTTGAGCTGCTATGAATCCATATGGTGGAGTGAGAAGTACTGCCCCCCTGTCCTGCAGCAGCTGTGGGGGCTGCTGCTCCCCACCACCTCCAAGCCTCATCCCTCCTGGTCTCCCATCATCTAATACCTCTGCGCCCTTCAACATGACCCCTTCACCACCCATGTTTCCTGCCCCTGTTGTCCAAATAGAGAATGGCAGCACCTGGATCTCTTTGTCCCCAGACTCTGGTCACCACTGTGGGACAGGCAATCCATACTGGACTGCAGTGTTTGACTATGAGGCCACAGCAGATGAGGAATTAACATTACGGCGTGGGGATCTACTGGAGGTTTTATCAAAAGACTCCAAAGTATCTGGGGATGAGGGCTGGTGGACAGGCAAGATTCAGGATAAGGTGGGTATTTTTCCCAGTAACTATGTGACAAGAGGTGATGCTGCCAGCTACCAGCTGACTGCCGGAGGCCTGGTGCCCAGCGGAGTGGGTGAGTGCCCCTTAGAGATAGACTTCTCTGAACTGCTGCTGGAGGAAGTGATTGGAGCTGGAGGCTTTGGGAAAGTTTACAAAGGAATGTGGCGAGGAGAGGTGGTTGCTGTAAAAGCCGCCAGACAGGATCCTGATGAGGACATTAGTGCGACAGCTGAAAGTGTACGCCAGGAAGCCAGACTGTTTTGGATGCTGAGACATCCCAACATCATTGCGCTTAAAGGTGTCTGCTTGAGGGAACCCAACCTGTGTTTGGTGATGGAGTATGCTAGAGGAGGGGCTCTGAACCGGGCTCTTGCAGGGAAAAAAGTACCACCAAGAGTTTTGGTAAACTGGGCTGTCCAGATTGCCACTGGGATGGACTATCTGCACAATCAGGCATTTGTACCCATCATCCACAGAGACCTCAAGTCCAGCAACAGTAAGTGTCCCAATTCTACTATTTTATTACATAATGATGTGAGGTAAAACATATATTCATAAATCATTGAATTAGCCAGTTAGCCATAAACTAGCATACTCATTATTGTAGAGTAGCATTTTATAGATTCATTTGCATATAGTTCAGAGGCATGACATTTTGTTAGTCTGTGTCATCTTTCTGTTATTATTTTCTTCCCTGCTCCTCCTCCTGCTCCTCTTCTTCTGTTCTGCTCTGCAACTCACTGAGCTATTTTTGGTCCATTGTGCCACTTGCTGTTTAAAGATGCAGTTGCTGGCACTATAAGAGTTACAAAACACAAAATTATATAGTTTACAGGCCGTGGATTAATCGTGAAAAATGTTGGCCTAAGCTGTTAGAGATCAGAAACAGTAGAGGTTTGGTGCCTGCCTATTCATCTTATTGTCTGTTTAATCTCTAACAGATTTTATATGTCCTGAATCTCAGAGTCAAGGCAACAGAACCATAGCACTAGGGTGGTGTAATTAATACAATTTTAATCCAGTTGAAACCCAACCGCTTCAAATAATCATTGATCATCTTGGGGGTTTTAAATGGAGAAGTTTACCACCACTTCTCTGTCAGTAAAGGAGAATTCAGATTTTGGAAGAAGAAATTTCACTTATTTATGTTAAATGGTACTCATTTAAAGTCTGTCTTGTCTATGCTGAAATAAGAATTGTTAATTTCTTTGCCATAGCCCAGCCCTATATAGCATTGTCTGGGTATGGGCTTTGCTTCTGTGCCAGTGAGTCATAAAGCTGCTAGCCTCTGTCAGCTGCTGAAAATGTCAGTCCACCAAATTAGAGCATTGTGCATGATAATAGCAACAAGTAAATGCAG
>KN472416.1:18275-29415 GCA_000787095.1 Periophthalmodon schlosseri
ACTGAGACTGAAAAGTGTATGATAAAACCATGACTCAAGTCCACACTGAGAGTACACTAATGTGGCAGTAGTCATAATAGGAAGAGCCAGTGGAGGCACATGAACTGAGAGAGGTTTGGAGCATCAAGGTGTTGGTATAAGAGGCGATAAACAAGAGACGGAGAGTGCGGGGGATAAACAGCTTCGGTTAGGGTTACACTTCAGCTCATTGTCCAGGTGCAAGAGTTTCAGGTGACTTCTCTAAACCACAGACCACTCAGCATCAGAGCTACAGAGCTGCACTGGCCGCGGGCTTCTACACTGTCACATTTCCTCTGTCAGTAAAGTGTTGTACTCCCACATTCTCTCACAGCGTTCAGAAGAAATTATGAAGTGCAAAACACACAAGCCCCATTTCTATTTTGTGCAAGTCTTTCTAAATTTAGACTAACAATCTTTCATCTGTGTGAGTTTTTGAGTGTTCCTGTTGACAGGCTTAGCAGTAAGTGTGACTGTGTAACTTTGATAATCTCATTACTCTACTCTTCTTAGCGATGTCACAGAGTGTTTATGGGCTGACAGGTCTTTGCCTTCTCAGTCATGTCATAGCTGCTCTGTACCCTTTGGACTGCAGTCAAAAAAAGTAATGCTAAATGTAAAATAGGACACTTTTTTATCTGTTGATGTCACATTACCTTTACTAAGTTCACCAAAGATTTTATGCCGGGTACATACTAGAGGAATGGTCATATTAGACAATGGTAATGAAAGTGAGAAGATTGTAATGGTGTCAGTAATTGTGAATAATTATAAAATTGTTTATTCTCACAATAATCAAAACACTCAAAATGAATGTCCCAAATATTGAATGAACATAATTAACAAAAAAATATAGTTTCACATTGCCATTTTGATAATTTGAAAATACAAATCGAAAATATATGATTTGATTATATCAATTTAAGTGTACCTAAAGTGATATATTTGTTGTTCGTGCTCATTTATAGATGAGTCATTGTTAATTACTAAAGTACCTGTGTTATTTGCCAAAGAGAGTCACTGATACCGTTGTGCAGAGCTCTATAGAGTATTAAGGCTGCTAAATGTAAGGCAATACATCTGAACCTATCACCTGTTGCTAACAACACAGATGCTGCCCAGCCACCAGGAGTTTTATAGTAAATGTTCTATGGAGGTCCCTTGGTATTACGGAAAACAACATCATATCTATCACACAAGCACTGAGCTACTATTATCTACAGGTTTAGGTGCAATAGTTTAAATTGGAAGTCATGTCTACATAGTCAACAAACACCAGAATTGCAGGAGCCATACTCAACTCAAGTCTGTTCACATTTTATTCCTGTTTCAAAGCTATCAAGAGAGTTTTGGCTTCACAAATTATGGAACGTTATCACCCCAAAAAATCACCAGTGAAAAGTATTACACATTTGATTTTCTTTACTATTCTTTGTTTAATTGATTATTTTGTCTTGTGTTTATTCAGTCCCAGATTGGCCAAGTCAGTCCAGATTCTCTTATTATGTCATAAAATATCTGATGCGTGGTCAGTACACACTTGACATTGTCAATACCATGAAAATACTATAGCCATGTTATTATCACAATATTACATACGTGATACAGATTGTCTGAACCCACTTTACATTTGATAACTATTGGCATCATGTGATATGTTGTACTATTGTTGTACTAATATACAATTTCCAATATACAATAATATACAATAACATTACATTTGTCATGATAATTAGCACTATTTTTTCAATATTATTTGGTGAGCCAGGCCAACTACAAGGGCAGTTCTTCAGCCACATATGTTCACTCATTGCATTTAAGCATGATAATAGAGCAAAGATTCACCCTGCCTGGTACATTGATTGAATTATTTAAAAAATAATGACTTTTCATCTTTTGGAGTCAGAGAGTAGTTTCCCACTGCAGCATGGTCATGACTTTGTTGTATAGTTATTGGCCATGTCTAGCAGCTCTGTGCATGTGTACTGCTTGTGGTTGTAGGCTGTCCAGTGGGGAGGGCAACAATGACCCCATTCTCACAGAGCAGTGTAGCCTGGGCGCAGGCAGCTCTCACAATGGCAGGAGTCACTGCAGGGGAGTGGGGGCACGTGCAAAAGACAGACACTACAGACCTCACATGAGCAAATAGAGGAGCTATACCATGATATGTCGGTATACTGAAATACATCTTAACAGATAACTGGGTGAATTAATGTATTTTATGCAAAGTGAACAATCATTTGTCTGTATTATCTGAATAAATACATCTAAATTGAACTGGGTCTAAATCTGTAAATATGTAACCTCAAATTAACATCATGTTCAAGTTACATTGTGACACTTTAACAAACATGAATGATGTTGCAGCCAGATAGATGACAGTAGGGTGGGTAGAGGAGGAATGCTGTGGATGTGGAGGAAGCCCTCCAGCCTTCAGGGGAAAAGAAACACAGAGATGGATGGGGGAGGGAGGACTGTATGTTGGTTTAGTACTGGTAGAAGACCAGTTTATGATCAAATTAATGTTTGTATAAAGCACTATTGGATTGACCATGAATACTGATGGTGATTCATGTAATTCTTATTTCTTATTGATTTTACATTTGCTGCATTATTATTTCATTTCTCAGTCATTCCATGTAAAGCTACTTCTGTAGTAGCTGCAGCCCTGCAGCAGACTGACACAAATGTAACTGCCAATAGCATCACAGTCTCTCTCACCACACAGTCACACTTATACACAGACATGATGGGTGAACTAACCAAATAGACAGTGTCAAAACACACTGGCCAGAGTAGGGCCAGCCTTATGACCAGTGACCACTCTATCACCTGATCTATTGCCATCTTTTATATTTTGTTATTATTATTTTTTTGTTAAGATTATCGACAATTTATATAGTTTGTCAAGATAATAGCACACAACATGTGTATGCATTTTGTGTTCTCATCATATACTCTCTCTCTCTCATGTACATGCACTTTATTTAATAGCTGCATCACTGTGAAAGAGAGGCAGCCTGGTCACACAAATCTACCGGCTGCATTTGTTCACAGACAAAGTGAATGGCTGCAGGGTGAAACTGTGCCACTGCGTGGCTCAGGATTAGAGCCACAATGGCCTGTAGTGGTACGAAGAGAGCCAAGCCTGGGTATCAGTGACAGAAGCAAAGTCAATGCTACTATATCTACATTTGTAGAACTCTGTAGTGCCCAACACTGGACTCTTTGTTGTTCAGGGGGAAATGCTTTTGTGCTTAATGCTGTTATTTTGTCTTTGCTGCATGCAACAAAAATATAATTATAGATTACAATTACAGTTTTTGCTGCCATGAAAAAAAAAACATAATTACTTGACACTGCATTCTCACTTCAACAAAATCTAAAATATTGTGAGGGACAAAACTTGAGTGGTGTATTGCGACACAAAGCCTTGTGGTATGCGCTGCTAGTACAATGGCAAAAAATCTCCCTGCAGTCATTTCTCTTTACCTTCATTTTTTCATCCAGTCATTATTGGCCTCTTCCTCGCAGCCCCCCTCTCTCTGCTCCTCCTTTTTACTGCAGCTGCCTCTTAAACCAGCTCTTCATTCCTCATCCCTGGCCTGGATTCTGCTCCCTTATTTTTTCTGTGTGCCTTGTCATTTTTGCATCCCTCCTTCTTCACTGCTCTCCTCTGCAAGACTGCTACTTTCTTCTGCTGCCTCATCTTCATCATATTACACACACAGTTGTGCAACTACTTCATGTTTTTATACTGACGAGCTTGTCACTTTGTGTAAATTTGAGTCAGCATGGTGACACTGAACACTGAGCACACATGTAACAAACAAGTCATACCCAAGATCTGTATGTCTAAAGCACTATGAATGTTCATAATTACAAATGTCTTATTCTAAAATCATCCAGTTGGTGTTTTGGAAAATAATGATTTGTATTGGTCTTGCTGCCACTTTGACCGTCCTGGTTGAACTGTAGCCTAATCTTAGAGGGCATTTGGCAACATGATGTTATGATTTTACTGATCAGTTGATCTGGCATTTACGCCTGTTTTTTTCAATCATTTCATTTGAATGCGATGAATCTAAAGTGATGCCACAACATTGAGAACACTAGTCTTTCAAACAGGGGAAGCTCTTTACATTTTTATTCTGATTTGTAAACTGTCTCCAATTACTTAGATATATCGTTTACTTACATAATTTCCCTGCTCTGTGAATTAGAAAGTTGGGAGTAAAATTGTTTCATAAAACTGTCTATTTTTAAAAACATTGGAATTAAAACAATGAATTACCCAACCATACTTTTTTAATTTATTTTAGTTATTTCATAAATTAATTAGTTACGCACAGGTGGATGAGGAGTTTCAGCCCTATCATATGAATAAGGAAACTTGGCTGTTCTCAGTATAAAGATCCTTGGTAATGAATGATGAGATATTAAAAGGAACCGAAATGGAATATTATACACTTGAATGAATACTGAACCGTTAGATGAGGTTTGCAGGCTTGTTAAATGTTCTGAAAAATGTTAAAAAATTGTATAGACATGTCCAGAGCAACCTGCAAGCATCATGGCTGCCTCTGGGCCCCGCTGTGACCTCTGTCCTGTTGCCATAACAACGGTTAATGACACAGCACAGTAGATTGATCCTTGGGCAGAAAAACACTTGTGGCATGAGCAAACTGTGTGCCATTGTGTCCACATCAGCCCTGAACACCTCCTCACTCTGAAATATGGGCATTAACTACTGAAGAGTCTTTTATGGTACTTGCCTTGGTGAGAATCTTAGGTATAGACTCTCTATTAAAGAAATAGACCATTTTTCACCCCAACCTATATTTTTTCTTTCATTCAAAAGTATTCTCACAATACAGAGTGATGAATGTATTTACTAATAGTGACCCAACAGTTTATAGGGTTGTTGTATAACTCTTTTGTTTACTTTTTATATTGTTTTTAATGTATTTCTATGGACATTTGGCATGTCTGACCAAGATAAAATTTTTGACATTTGCTTACAGGTCTCTAGCTTAGTTTTGAGCTCTTAATTAATGTCTTCTCTGGACAGCTAACTGATAAGAAACTGAGACAAAATGAAAATGTCTATGGTCAATTGCGTGTAACATCAAACAGCTGATAGTAACTAATTTGCCAAAAGCCACACCCTCTATGTCTCTTTAGTTTGTTTATTAAAGGAGTGTTCTCTGTAACACTTGGTAACTTATTTGGAACAGGAGCAGGTGCATTCCTGTAGACTTTGTACTTTTTGTTCTGGTATGTCAAGTTTGTGGGCTAATGTGTCACCCGTGTTTGATGTTAACTTATCCTTATCAGTGTTTAAACTCTGTCTGGGGGTATTTCTCTGCACTCAGCACAGGGCAGGGTCCAAGGACAGAAACCACAAAACATCAAAAGTTAGGCACACATTTTTATCACAGGAAAAAAGGCAGAGGAGTCAATAATATCAAAGTGTGGTTTTCACAGCTGATCAAACATGGATCTATTGTTGATTTAACTTGTTAGTCTTTTGACATCTGATGCTACCTATATACGTGAAGAAATGAATATGAATGGATACTTTCTGTGACAATGATATTGCTTGACACCCTCATGGTGATCAGAGTCTGTTCTTCAGGTTTCTGCTGTGAGCTAAAAACAAACATGTTTATCTCTGCATAGGAAGAAGGGAGTAAATGCGGGCTGTAATGGAGGTAAAATTGTGAGAAGACGCTGCTTGAAAATGTTGGAGGAAACTGACTTAACATATTACAATAAGATGGCTGCCGAGATCACTTTCAGAATACCTACGCCAATACACTGTTCATTTCACTTTGTCTCTTAATCTTCTTCACTTCACTTCACTTCACTACACTTTATTTCTTTGTAGTCTATTCTGATAACTATGCCTGTGTTCATATACAATAAGCACCATGTACTGTCACACGCACTAGACAAACGTGGAGAAAGAGGACACACCCAGCTAAACATGCAAACATGCTGATTTAGCCCTGACCCAGACTGGCTCCAGCTCTTACTCCTCAGGGAGCAGACAGCTGTCCTTCAACAAACAGCAGCTCTCTGAAGATGATATGAGGATTGTAACAAGGAGTGTGACAGTGAATATTATAATACAGCTAACAAAGACTAGTATGACTAGTACATATGAAAGTATTAAGTGTTTACCTTGATTTTAGTGTAATAGTACATATCTTTAGGCTCTAACACAAGTTTGTTAACAAATCCAAAATGTAAAATGTCCATATACCCCGTGTGCCTATCTCAAGCCTAAAAATAGAGCTGTGTGTGTATCAATAGGAATCAGGTGACTGTATGTATGTAGCCCTATGTAAAGTGGGGGTGACTGGTGATTGGTGAATGGTTGTGGTTGGAGGAGCTGATGGTGCAGATTGGTAGCCTTGCTTCTGCCAGTCTATCCCAAGGCAGCTGTAGCAATAAAAGTATAGTTTACTGCCACAGGGTGAAAAAATAGTGAAGCTTTTGTAAAGTGCAGTCCAAGTGTGAGGCATTACTAGCCTTATTAGCATTACTAGCATTATTAATATGATGGAGTTTATCAAATAAATATTATGAATTGGACCATGCACACTAGGATTTGATGAAGCAATACATACAAATGAATAAAAAAGCTTTTTAGAATATTCTGTCTTTTGATGATTGTTTTGAGCTATTATGGAAACTGATGTGGAGTAAAAGACACACCACCGAGTGCGTGTGTGTGTGTGTGTGTGTGTGTGTAAACAACGACAGTGCTGTGTAGAGCCCTGCCCTGAGTCTTTTGCATATGGCTGTAGATAAATGACAGAGAGCTCCACCTGCTCCTGATGCCCTGAACTGTGTACACTCCAAACATTTCCATAGCCAGCACCAACGCAGAAACCAACAAGGAAGTGCCACATTAAGAGAGGAACAGCAAGACTGTATAAACCCATGATGTGAAGAGACAACTTTTGTCTGATCATTGGAAAATTATACATACATGATGTAATGTAATTATTCTGATGTAGAGTGCTGCACCAAAAAAAGCTGCTGGCACATGCAATGTCAAAGCAGAGTAAACTTGACTACAGTTGATCTGTCAACATATGCAGTGTGTTCATATGATACATTTCATATGCATGTTTTTATCACATTACTTATTAAATACAAGAACTTGACAGTTTAATATGTACATACTTACATTTCATTTATTATTTATTTATTTAGTATTATAAATACTTAGTGTGTGTTTTTTCCCTCCCTTTTCCCAGTACTGATCCTGGAGCCAGTGACATGGGACGACTTGAGCGGTAAAACCCTAAAAATCACAGATTTTGGCCTGGCACGAGAGTGGCATCAGACCACCAAAATGAGTGCTGCTGGGACTTATGCCTGGATGGCCCCAGAGGTCATCAAACACTCCCTGTTCTCCAAGAGCAGTGACGTGTGGAGGTAAGTACAACTATGCACAAAATGAGAGAAACCAATACTTGTGCCATTTCTATATTGACATATGTGGTTATGCTTATGGTTTTCTACAGTTTTGGTGTGTTATTGTGGGAGCTGCTGACTGGAGAGGTCCCATACAGGGAGATTGATGCTCTGGCAGTGGCATATGGAGTTGCAATGAACAAACTTACTCTTCCCATTCCTTCTACTTGCCCTGAGCCTTTTGCTCAGCTGCTGACAGGTAAGAACTGAAAATATAAATGATTACACATTGTAAGCATATTTTATTGCATTTCTGTTCAACGGCAGCTACCCATTCATTATTGTTCATAAAAGGGATAAAAAGATTACAAAGAAACAAAAATCAACTGCACATATTTCATCTTAAGCTCTTATTTGTTTACCTCTCTCAACATAACCCTTTGATTTATCATTTATTATTATTCTTCCCTTTTACATAATATTTATGTAAATTCAAAACATTCACCAAATGTACAGTTTGCATACACTATATGTCTGTACTGTCTGGCATGAAATCAGACTAAACTTTTCCTGTCTAGGATTACCAAAATTATTTATATTTGCTAAATGCCAGAATAATTAGAGAAGGATTTTTTTTAGACATTTTTTCATTACTGCTCCTGACAGAGCAGCATTGAATGGTGGGTCAAATGCAGAGAACAAATTTCCCTATCGGGACAATAAATAAAGGAATTGTGTATAGCTCACCTCGTAGATCTAACAAAGTTTCTGTTTAAAGACCTTCAGGCTTAGTTTGACATTAGAAGGTGGTCCAAGTGGTGAACTTATCTCTTATGTTGCCCAGAGTGCTGGAGCCCCACACCCCACAGCAGACCCCCGTTTAGCAGCATCCTGCGGCGCCTGCTGGCCATTGAGCAATCGGCCATGTTTCAAATGCCCCTGGAGTCGTTTCACTCTCTGCAAGAGGACTGGAGACTGGAGATCCAGCAAATGTTTGATGAGCTCAGGGCCAAAGAAAAGGTGATTATTGCCAAACACTGGTCTTGTGAAGCTTTCTCTGAAAACGCCGCATAACCAAAACAAAATAGGCTTGCCAGTTGTATTTTTGTTGTTCTCAACATTGACTTAAGTAAGCACATCTAATAGTGTAGAAATTTATTGTTTGAATTATTACTTGCAGGATGTAGCTTGTGTTTTTTTCTCATTCTGTTACGAGAAAGTCACGATACACAGAGGTGGTAGCACTTATTAACACCTTGTCAGTGCCTGTTAGAGGTGTCTTTTTCACTTTACGTTACCTTAACATTGAGAGGCTCATCAGACGATGTGTGAGGAGAGGTGGTGCTGTGCTAACTGTCTGTCTGACTCTGTTTCTGCTCTAGGAGCTGCGGTCCTGGGAGGAGGCCCTGGCCCGTGCTGCAGAGGAGCAGAGGGAGCAGGAGGAGCAGCTCAAGAGGAGAGAGCAGGAACTGGCTGAGAGGGAAATTGACATTGTAGAGCGTGAACTCAACATAATCATTCATCAGATGTATCAGGAGAAGCCCAGTGTCAAGAAAAGAAAAGGCAATTTCAAAAAGAGCAGGTTGATAAAACTGGGCCGAGACAGCAACTGCATCAGTCTGCCCTCTGGTGGGTGATCATGCATGTATCAGTTCTTGTTAAATATCTTACATAAAATACCTTACAATAATTTAAACCTACATTGCCATGAGGCCAATAACATACCAATGGTACCAATCATGTAATTTGAGCATGTAGCGTTTTGTTTAAATTCTAAATGAAAACATATCTGCAACAAATTCACAATGAATTCTTGCCGTAAATGAACATTTTTAAGATCCTCCCAAAACCTCCAGGAAGTACAGTTAATAACAGTTTGTTATTTTATTTTGAAAGTTTTAAATAAACAATTATAAAACAATAATAATGATGTACAAAAAAAAGTTGCATCATGTTACGTGATATGCTTCATTCATGTATTAATAATCCTAATAGTACTAAAAATGTAGTGTATGTAAATATTGTGCACACTGGTTGTATGTATCCTCACAGAAATTATGACAATTACAGAATTTTCAATTCCTTTTGAATGAATTTAACGTGAATAAAAAAGGTTATAATAATAACTTAAAAGCACACTTATTGTAAAACAATGTTTAAATATGTCTGTTTCAGGTTTTGAGCACAAAATTACAGTGCAGGCCTCTCCGAGTGTGGACAAGAGGAAACCACAGGGCAGCGAGAGCACCACACCACCAGCTAGTCCTGGAGTCATCCCTCGCCTCAGAGCTATTCGATGTATGTGACCATTCAAACTACAAACTGCACTGTAGGAGACTGTACATGGTCTTAATTATTGTTTTGCTTCATAGTAACCCCCAGTGATGGCAGTAAGACATGGGGCCGCAGTGCTGTGTGTAAGAAAGAGGACATGTCCTCAAGCAAAAAGAAGCTACGCACCTGGGGCCCGAGCTCCACACAACCGAAGGAGAGGATTGGAGGAGAAGAAAAGTATGTGGTCCTTTTTTTTTTATACTTTACGTTGTCGGTAGTTCAAATTAGATGCAGATGAACAAGACAACTGATGTTTTGAGTTGTAAGGGGAATAGATTATAATAATGCAACTCTATATTCTTTGTCCTTCTATGTACAGACTGAAGTCTCTAGGAGAAGGTTCTAAAGTTTGGTCATCCAGTGCCCCAAACCTGGGCAAGTCACCCAAACATGCCCCTATGACGGCAGGGTTCTCCAGCCTCAATGAGATGGGTGAGTTCCACAGTGTTTGAAAAGAGAGACACACAAGACACAGTTCTCATGCGAATATTTTCACAGAGGAGGGCTCTGAGTTGGAGGAGTCGCCCTGCTCGCTCATGCCCTCAGACAGCAGCAGTAATGGGGCAGTGGATGACTCTGGGTCCATGTGGAGCTCGCTGGGCTCTGGCTGTGTGCACGCTCCAGGGATGTCCGTTGTGGGGGCATGCCAGGGCGACACACTGCGGCGCTACAGCCAGAGGAAGAAGAGCGACATGCTGCTGCTTGGCTGTGCCTCTCTGCTGGCCTCTGTTGGCCTGGGACAAGACCTGTACCAAATGGGAAAACTACAGGTATTTGACGCTTTTCTTTAATGTTCCCTGGTAAACTTACGAAAATTCTCTGTTGATGTTGACATTTGCCTGTTATCTAATCTGATAGTCTGTGTCACTCAGGTGCTTCAGGATGAACAAGATGTCAGAGAGAAGAAGAAAGAGGGTCTGTTCCAGCGGACGGGACGTTTCCGCCGCAGCACGTCTCCACCGAGCCGCAACTTGTCCTTGTCCCTATCCCGGCATCAGGACTCCAGTCTGCCCTGTCTGGACCCCTCCCCTTCTGTCACCCTCCTCTCTCTGTCCTCTCTGTCGGACTGCAACTCCACCAAGTCCCTGCTCCCCTCTGACCCAGACGAATATCCAATGACCCCAGTGACAGGCAAAACACCAGCAGGCTCTGCTTCTGCTCTCAACCCACTTCTGGACCTGCGAGCGGAGAGCTTCAAGAAGGAGCCAAACCAGTCTCTCACTCCCACACATGTGTCGGCTGCCATGGCTATGAACCGTGGACACAGGCGTACGCCATCAGACAGCGCCATCCGGCCGCGCGCTCAAACGCTGGGACATCGGCGGGCCCCCCCCGACGGCAGCACGGCCCCGCCCCA